>CADDIJ020002208.1:0-45368 GCA_902809745.2 Tetradesmus lagerheimii | reverse complement strand
CAGGCGCCCGCCATGCTGCTTGGTCAATGACCCCGAGTCGCTGCATGGTGTGCAATAGATAATACGTCCAACAGCCTGTGCAGCCACTCAACGCCAGTTTCACATCCGATACCCATGCAACCCGTGCAAGCCTATCCTGATCCATAGCCTGGAGGCGCTCCCACCAACGCACTGCTAGAACAACCCAATGGTGCATGACAGGCAAGCGGTGCAGCTCACGCATTAACACATCCAAACTAGAGCGTTTACCAGTACCGGTCATGTAGCGAAGGAAGGCCAAGTGTACTTATGTGTCTGCTGCAGAGCTTGCAACAGAGTTGTCATGGTGTATCGGCCGATGGCTTTGATGCCGCATAGGCTATGGCTTGATTGGGTTATTTGATTTTGATTATCCTCGCGCCCATCAGTGGGGCGCATGTGACAGAGCATGGAGCCTCCAAGTTGGTTCAATCTGGACTCACAGACCATACCCTTAGGGCCTGAGGCCTTCCGCACCCAGTTGACCGACCGATCGATGATTGAACACTGTCAGAGACGAGTCGTCGCCGGCTCGTCGAACTTGGATACTCTCCTTTGAGCAGATTGCATTGCAAGTGCTGCTTGCCAGGCCTGGCGTTGCTGGCTACTGAGGCCAGGATGGCATCCTGCAGCTGCGCAAATGTGATCACAAGGTGTCTATCAGGAACGTACTGCTTTTGACTTACGGCATCACCAACTGCACAGCGTGCAGCCTCTATTACCGTCCCAGCACCAATTACTGCACATATGTTGAAGCCGGCGGCCAACCAGAACCAATAGCAACATTGCCGCGGCTGTACAACACCCAGGCCTATTCCTACCTCTGGCAGGGTTCGCACCGGGGTGTATCCCCTTCCAAAAATTCCCCACCCTGAGGGCCTGGCAGGGCCTGCGCCCTGCCGTAGGGCCAAAGGCAACTGCCACAACTTCTTGAACTGCGGCATTGGCTGTGTATCGTACACCGCACGTGCACAAGTTGTGCTGAACTGCTGCTGACAGTCTCCGCAGCTATTCCTCCTCGCTGTTCAATGTCAAATCCACAACGCCATCATTGCCAGCAGCAGCCTGCTGCGGCCGCCGCACCCCCTGACGTCGGCGCGGGGCAGCACGCCCCCTAACAGGCTGCTGCACTACCCCTGGTCGCTGCCGTGGCAGCGCATGCTGCTGCTGCTGCTGTAAGCTTCCATCACTGCTCCATCCATCACTGCTACTATCACCAGCACCATTTGACACACCATCGTCATCATGACCTGGTGAGTCACCACCACCCAGTGACACCTGGCCCAGGTGGGCTGCTGGGCTTCGCACCTGCCTGCTGCTGCTGCTGCTGCACAGGGGCAACATGCTGTGGCTGCTGCTCCCCGTGCTGCCTGCCAGCTTCCCTTCTTGCAGCAGCTGCTGCTGCTGAAGCTGCCGCTGTTGCTGCTTCTGTTGTGCCTGCCCTCTTGCTCCTGCCCAAGCCAGCTCTGCCTGGGATGGTCAGCGGTGGTAGCCTGATGCCGACAGGAGACGCCCTGAATGCTGCCTCTGCTGCCTGCCTCGCATCTGCTGCTGCTGCTGCTGGTGCTGCTGCTGGAGCAGCTGTTGCAGCGATCTGTGTGGGACTCGTGCCTTCACCACCTGCAGCAGCAGCCGCTTCTTCTGCAGCGTCAGACATATTGCTGCTAGGTGGGCCAGGAGTCTTCTTCCGCTTTGTTTTTTGTTTTTGAGGGACCTACAGCTGCAGCAGCAGCAGCTGTAGCTGCCTCTTCACCTTCGCCACCAGCAGCGGCAGCCCGTGCTGCTTGTTGCTTGCGCTTCTGTGGCAGCGTGCGCTTGCCAGCTGCTCCCTGCTGTGCTGCTGCTGCTGCTGCTGCAATATCCACAGAGGGGCTGCGGTCCCTTCCAGCTGCTGTAGGGCTGCCGGCTGCTGCCACCTGTGGCATCTGCTGCTGCTGCTGCTCCCTGTCCTGTTCACAGCCAGCCCCACTGCTGTTGGCAGCAGCTGCACGACCTTCCTGGCTTTCTAAAGCAGCAGCAGCAGCAGCAGCATCTGTTGTTTGGTCTGCTGCTGTTGCTGCTGCTGCTGAAGTAGGCTTGCTGGCTGCCAGGTGGTGTCCTGGCCGGGCCAGTGCAGCTTGCAGCTGCTCAAAACTCTGCTGCTGCTGCGCATTGTGCTGCTGATTTGGGCTTGGGGCTACGAGCCGAGGCTGCTGCTGCTGCTGTCGGTGTGCTGCAGGCGCAGGTGCTGCTGCTGGTGGTGGTGTTGGTGATACTTCTAGATCAAGCGATCGTGCCAGTGGTGACTGGACTGCAGCCCTTGCTGCTGTACGCCTAGCAGCAGATGCAGCACAACCAGTAGCAACAGCAGCAGCACTTCTTGGGGAGTTGCCGCTGCCCTTCCTTGCACTTGAGAGCTTCCGCTTGATTCCTTTCCGTGTGGCTGCTGCTGCCTTCAGTGCTGCTGCAGCTGCCCCCTGCTGCTGCTGCTGCTGCTGGCCGAGGCTGGTGCGCCTGTTGGCTTCAAACTCCTGCACTGCCTTGGAAATCTCGTCCTGTTGCAGTGGCACATGACAGCAGATGAGCATTTAGTGAGGTGTGCCGGGGACTGTACATCACACAAGATGCTGCCCACCCGCCTGCAACTACTTCTGCTGTTGTCATGCGTGCCTGGAATGGTGAAGCCAATTAATACGGGGGCGTAGCATTGCCCTCTAGTTCAAAAGAAGGGCATGCACAAACCACACGCAAACAAGCAGTGCAGTACAGCATGTGCGCAATTCTCACCCTGCTGAGCTGTGCAGCTGGATCATCTTGCAGCTGCTCCTGGTGATCGCGTATGTTGGCCAGACGCAGCCGCGACACCGCCGACCCCTGAGGGAGGTACGACAGCAGCAGCAGCAGCAGCAGCAGCAGCAGCGGTGGGAACAGTGGCGTACCGTGTGGCGCTAGTGAAAAGGATTGAAAGCGAAAGTAGGAAGCCTGTGTTTGAAGTGGGTGACAGCGTGAGGCAGTACGTTGAGCTGCTTGCTGTTGCATCAGCGTCAGCAACTTGTTGTCATCATGCATACTTCACAGTGACCAGCAGACGTCTGTGCAAGCACGCCACGTCAGCACCAGCACCTGCCAGCCAAACAGCTGCCACACCAACAATTACTGTTGTCACTGTGATGCCAAACCGCATGCACTGCTCAGCGCGCACCTGTGTCAGCATCTTTCTGAGCAGTGCATCATCTGCTGCTGCCCTGTCTAGTGCATCCATCAGCTGCATCTCCCCAAGGGGAGCAGCGCCAGCCAGGTGGTACGCAGCTCCCTCAACGCCTGACAGCTGCTGCACGGCACGCTTGCTGCGGCCCTCCACCACCTGCGGCAGCACAACACAGGCGCAGCAGCAGTTGCAGTTACTGGCACGGTGGTATATAGCATCCTGTGGGCTTGAAAACACCACCACACGCATGCTTGCGGTTCTCAACCAGCTGAGGCACAACTCAGGTGGCGCAGCAGATTCAGCCATATGGGGTACGTATATAGCACCCTCATCAACGCCTGAGAGCTGCTGCACGGCGCGCTTGCTGCGGCCCTCCACCACCTGCGGCAGTCCAACACAGGCGCAGCAGCAGTAGCCTTCAGCCATGTGGCACACAGCACCCTGTGGGCTGCACTGCCCGTTACCACTAAGCGTGTACCCTTAGTAAACTAAGGGGCTGCCAGGGTAGTTCTTGCAGACGCCACCACACGCATGCTTTGGTTCTATGCTCTGCGCCGCCAGCGCTGCTGCTCACCCTTTTAAGCAGCTCCTGCTTGGCCACTGTGCTGTCGTGCAGCTGCTGCTCCACCGGCCCCATATTATCAACATTCACGCCTCACACTCTATCAAAGTGCTGGCACTGCCCCTCACCCTCTCAAACAGCTCCTGCTTCGCAAGCGTGCTGCCGTACAGCTGCTGCTCCACAGTGCCAGCGTACAGCAGGTGGTACACGAAGCAGTGGCTGGCCTGGCCGTAGCGCCAGATGCGCGACGTGGCCTGCGCGCAGCGGCAGCAGCAGCAGCAGCATTTAGACAGATAACATGAGCAGAAGACGCATGGCATGCTTCAGGGTATACACGCCCAGCCAGCAACTGTGTACAAGCAGGCGGTAGGCCAGGCTGCACCCACTATATCCTGGTGCTGGTTCAAGTTGACGCAAGCTGAAGATGCAAGTGCTGCTACACTCAGCTGCACATGTCAGCCGGTCCTGGGTTTGACTTCGGTCAACGCACGCTGAGGATGCACGTGTTGCCGCATGCCGCGTCACCTGCTCGTAGCTGTAGCCAGTCAAACAACTAACTTGCTGTGTAATGTGCTGCAGCATGCCGCGTCACCTGCTTGTTGTGCACTGGGTTCCAGTGGCTGTCGTACAGCACCAGCCGCTGCGCTGCCACCAGGTTGATGCCCACGGCACCTGCACGCGTGCTCAGCAGAAACACCTGCAGCGTGCGACAGCAATGCATGACACGTCAACGCATGCAAATGAACGGGTTGATGCCCGCAGCACCTGCCCGCGTGCTCAGCAAGAACACCTGCAGGGTGCAGTCGGTTACAGATACACTAGTCAGTGTGTGAGCAGGGTTTATAACCTGAACCTGGCTGCGTGCTCACAGGAACACCTGCAGCATGTGACAAACCATGTCAACGCGTGCACATGACCAGGTGCGTGCAAGTGCATGGGCTGAGATTTGGTAGTTGCCCACAGCACCCAGCACGCATGCTCAGCAAGAACACCTGCAGCAACTGACATGCCCAACACGTGTCAACGCGTGCAACTTACCAGGTTGATCCCGATTGATGCATACCAATCACCTGAACCTGCAGATAACACATCGCATAACAAGCCATACCAGCAGCGCACCTTGCACTCTGGCAGACACACGCGCAACAAGGTAGATAAACCAGCGCAGAGCACAGAGCACATGCTAGTCTAGAGATCCCTGACAACACACAAATTGTCAAAGGACACACCTTGCATTCTGGCGAGGTGTTGAAGCTGGTGATCGTCTGCTGACGCCGCTTTGTCGTCACGTTGCCGTGCAGGCACAGCACGTGCACGCCTGCCACATACTTGAAGTGACGCGCCAGCATGGCCCCGAGGCTCCTCAGCACAGCAAGGCTCTGCAGAGGCAGCAGCAGCAGCAGCAGTTGAGTGTGCAGCGCTTGCACCAGTGGTATGGTATGGTACGCCAGCATGGCCCCAAGGCTCCTCAGCACAGCCAGGCTCTGCAGCGGCAGCAGTAGCAATCAAGTGTGCAGCTGTCAGGGATCTGAGTACAACATCCTAGCGGATCATTTGTGACACATTCATTTGCGCATGTACGTATGGGAACATGACGGGAGGAAGTGCAGCAGCAGCACCACCAACTGCTCAAAAGAAGTCTATAACAACCGGCAGGCGTACCTAGCATAGCGTCCCGCAGAACATTCTGATGATACACATATGTCTAGACATGCAATGACCCATCTCAGCTTGCAGCAGCAATGCGCGTGGTACTGGCATAGTTGTGGACTCCAGCCCCTTAGGGCGTTGTCTGGTTAGGCTCCACTGTTTGGCTCTTTGACCCCACGCAAAGAAACAACAGAGCCAAACCAAACGGTTGAATTGGCTCCTGTTTGGCGTTGAGAGCCAAAAAAACCCTGGTCTGCGCTCCCACCTGTGAGAAGACAACCAGCTTCTCCCCCTGCTCCACGCAGCAGAGCTGCACCAGGTGACGGATGAACTCCTCCTTGGGTAGCAACGGCTGCTGCTGCTGCTGCGGCTGCTGCTGCTGCTGCGGCTGCTGCTGCTGGGTCATGTGCTGCTGCTGCTGCTGCTGGAGCATGTGCTGCTGCTGCTGCTGCTGCTGCTGGGGCATGTGCTGCTGGTAGCGCTGCAGCAGCTCCTCAGCCAGGTCCAGCGGCACAGCCTCATCAGCACCATCCACCTCCACCTGCAGTGGCCGGCCCTGCACGAGTAAACGAATGTAAATGAGCTGCGCGTGGTGTGTGTGTGTGACAACTCAGCGCCATCCTCCTCCAGCTGACGCACTGGCAGTAACCGGCCCTGCAAGCACATCATAATGAGATTTGTTAATGACCACACAACACAGGTGGCCCGGTGGCAGCAAGTTGAGCATTGATCAGGTACAGCAGCACAGTCTCACCAGCGCCGTCTTCCTGCACCTGCAGCGGCTGGCTCTGCAGGAACATCATACCAAGGTTGTGAAGAACCACACAACACAGGTGGCACGGTAGAGTGGTCGGTGATCACATGATCTACTAGATCGGTGATCACATGATTAGCACGTGTTACTAGAGCCTGACTCAGCCAGGCTGTGATGATGCGATTAGGCCACCACAATGTCCGATGTTCAAGTTACAGGCATTGCAGCCGCCGCCACAAGCACCTGGCAGCTCTGTCTGTCCTACCTGGCGTGCCTCGTGTGCCTTGCGCGCGATTACATGATCTACTGAATCGGTGATTGCAAGCTTTAGCACGTGTTACTAGAGCCTGAGGCTGTGACGATATGATGAGGCCTTGATAGTAAAGTCCGATGTTCAAGTTGCAGGAATTGCAGCGGCCACATGCACCTGGCAGCTCTGCCTCACCTGGCGTGCCTCGTCTGCCTTGCGAGTCAGCTCTGCCAGGCCATGGTCGTGGGAGTTGAGGATGGAACTCATCAGCTACAGCAGCAGCAGCAGCACATGTTGACTGAGCAACCACAGGCCACAGTGCAGCTGAAACATGTCGATGTCAGGTGCACCGGCATGTAGCTGTCCATTAGTTCAACGCTGGATGGCGCAGGGCACGCCCACAGGCCTAGCCACCTTGACGCACAACCGGCCACCTCATCAGTCAAAAATATAACAAGACCCGTGCATGCGCTGACCTATGCTCGACGCAATCAGCCAACCAGCGTCAGCAGAACAATTGCTGCCGTAATCTTCAGCAGTTGCTATCCTGGACTGCCCCAGCACACCAATTTGTGAATAGCAGCGTGGTGTGGTCCACAACACCGCTGCAACACTGCACACTACATGTGCAGCAAGTGGCCAAGCAGGGCAAGCAAGGGGCCTACCGCCATGTCTCGCAGCAGGCTGTGCCCTTTCTCAGCCACCACGCACAGCAGCTCCTGCAGCAGCGAGGCCTGCAGGGCCGTGGGTGCCAGCGCCAGCAGCAGCTCCTGCTTGGGGGCAGCTCACGCAGCAGGATCTGCGGGCCTGCGCGCTGAACGAAGCCCTGCAGCAGCAGCAGCAGCAGCAGCAGACACGGCACTGGGAATGAGAGTGTTCTTGGTGTTGTTGTGTTTGCTGGGCAACGGGATTGCTCAGCCTGCACCCTGCATGATACCTGGCTGCACTGTGGGCAAGTTCAACAACATACACACAATGCGCGTGGCGTTGCACAGCATGTGCTGCAGCAGTGCACACATGCGGGGGAAGCGGTAGCTGCAACAGCAACAGCTCAACGAGTGCCCATGGGCTAAAGCCACGCAGGACAATATACCAGGCTCTCCGCCATCCGCTCTAGTCACGAGCCTGCTGCTGCACCGAGCTTTCTCTGCAACAGACAAACAACCCTGCAATCGTCCACAACAAGCACTGCCAGATTAAACGAGTCGTACCGCTGTAAGCTGCTGCAGCACTCCTAGCTGCTCTGCCATGGTGCGCTGTTCACTGTCTGCGCTGAGTACCCTGAAGTCAGCGGCGCCAGGAAGTGCGGCTTTTAAAGCACACGCTGTGCGACTGACCGACCCAGCGGCCACCCACGTCTGCACAGACAAGCACTGCTGCAGGATGTAACCCACCTCTGTCAACTGCTGCAGCAATCCCAGCTGCTCTGCCATGGTGCGGCACTGTTCGTTGTCAGCGCCAGGCTGCTGCCCCTTGCTGATGGGCTCCATGAAGAGTGCCCTGAAGTCAGCTGACGCCATGAAGTGCGGCTGCACCTGCGGCACAGCAAACAGGAGGACAATGATTCAACACAACATCACGTGCAGCAGATAGCACATGGGTTTACATGATGCTGCAGTCTATAACAGGTGCAGAGCAGCTGCCAAGTCGGTGCAGCGACTGGATGCACTATCATGCAGCAAAGTCGAGTACGTAAAAGACCATAACAACCGACGCAGCACCTTCGTTACACACGCCCTTTCCTGTAACATATGAGGGTGCTAAGTGTGAACACACCACGCATAGCGCTAATTCATTTACGCAGCACCTGCTGCTGCCCAAACCCGTGCATGCATACGGGCAGCGCATCTCCCTCATAACATGAGGCAGTAACATAGGCATAGCTTGTTGAGCTGCCGCTGCTGATGGCTCACCCAGCGGATGAGCTCATAGTACTCCCCGAGGCTGCTAAGTCATTGCACTGTCATGCTGCAGAGGCGAGTTTGTGGAAGGCTCCAACCACCGCAGATCTGCTACTGCCCAGATCCGACCATGGATACAGAACCATTATTCACTCATAGCATGAACCAGCTGCATCAGACTAGCCTAGCGGCTGGTTGCGCCGCAGGCTGGCGGATCTGCAGAGGCTCACCCATCGGATGAGCTCATAGTATTTGCCCAGGCTGTTCTGCAGAGCAGCTGCCAAGTCATTGTCCAAACCCGTGCATGCATACGGGGCGCATGTTTCCCTCATGGCATGTTTCCCTCATGGCATGAGCCAGTTGCATGAGCATAGCATATTCTCAATCATGGCATGTGCCAACTGCATAAGCCTATGATAGCCTGTCAAGGCTGACGGCTCACCCATCGGATGAGCTCGTAGTACTCCCCGAGGCTGTTCTGCAGCGGGTATCCAGTCAGTGCCAGGCGGCGGCGCACAGCCAGCTGCCGCATCGCCTTCACCACCTGCAGATGTGTTAGATCACATATTGTAACAGTGTGGATCGCGCATGTATTGTGCTACTGACCGTACAGCTGCTGTCGTATAGTCTGCACCGCCTGCGGCACCACCAGCACAGCCCGCAGCGCGCTGATAGCATCGCATTAGGGACAGCTATTAGCTGACTGGCAACAGCTGACATATAACAGGCAGATGAATCAGCTGGCAGCAAGTCACGGCAACTTACGTTCCACTCCTCATTGCGTCACGCACTAGTAGTGGCTTGCATGCAAGGCATGATGTGCACAGCAGACCCTCGCTGCTCCAGCAGCACGGCGTAGCCCGCAAGTATGACATTGCCACAGATGCAGCGTGTGGTATTGCTGCTGCTGCCAGCATGCGGCACAAACATCGGACATAACATGTTGACTGCAGCCAGCGCGGTGCACACGTCAAGGCCTGCACATTCGTACCTGCGTGTCTTCATTGCGCAGCTCATGTGCTTCGTCAGCAACCACAATGCTGGCGCCATGCAGCAGCGCGTTGCGAATTGCCGCCTTACTGGACGCATCCCCAGGCAACGCCTGCCCCTCTTCCTCTTCCTCCTCTTGCTCTTCCTGTTCTTCCTCATCCTCCTCCTGCTGCTGCTGCTGCTGCTGCGTCGGCAGTGCCCGCAGCTTCGGTCCACTGGCTTGCAGTACATTTGTTTTGAAGACTGTGTACGCTGTGATTAGCACGGAGCCTTCTGCTGCCTGCCAGCGAGCCACCTCGTGCGCAAGATCGCTGCCAGTGTTTGCCTGCGCAACCAGCAGTGAAGAATGAGGCAGAGCAATGCTATCAGGGGTGTCAGCGGCAGGGTGGTGCGTGATAGCAGCACAGCTTTGGCAGTACAGCGTAATTGGCAACACCCCGACTTCACAGTTCAGCGTTCATGCTGCAACATTCCTTTGCTTTGAACGGCTCTGCTGATTCACCTGTCAACATCTATGCCCAGGGCCATGGCCTAAGCTGCTACCTCATGTCACTCACCAGGAACACTTTTTGGACTTGGTGAGACGCGAGGCCCTGCTGTCATCATTGCTGCTGCTGCTGCCCGCTGGCAGCCACTTGAGGAACTCGTCCAGCCAGTTGTACACGACAGTCTTGGGAGCAACCAGCAGCGCCCGGCCACCCCTGAGACACATAGACAGACAGAGACAGAGGCAGGCAGCAGCGGAAGAGCAGACATCAACACAATCAGCGGACACTTTCGCTGGGAGCAAACAGCAGTGCTCGGCCACCCATGAGAAACAGAGACAAACAAAGACAGAGGCAGACCAGCAGAGCAGCAGACATCAGCGGACAATGTTGCTGGAAGCAGCCAGCAGTTTTAGGAGCAACCAGCAGCGCCCGGCCACCCCTGAGACACAGACAGTGGCAGCCAGCAGCAGACCGGCAGGGCAGCAAAATCAACAAGATAGGTGGACGATGTCGCTGGGAGCAACCAGCAGCGCCCGCCACCCCTGAGACACAATCAATCAATCAATCAATTACACGTTTTTCTAGCAAGAGAGGAACCCAAGAAGGGAGCCACTCCCAAACCACCTTTAGTGATTCCTAACCGGTAGGTGCAAACCCACAAGCTAGGGCCAGATACGGCCAAAACCATTAACGCACAAGCCCTCGCCCGGCACGGTCTCCCAGTCAATGGTCGCCCTAAACCCTAATCACTGATGGCCCTGAGCTGGACCACAGCGTCAGTGCACTTGCGTGTGGTATGGATCCTCCCACAGGGGCACTGCCAACCCACACCAGCAATCATAAGCGGCTCACTAGTAGCAGGATACATCTGCTGCAGGCGCTGCTGTCTCATGAATGACTGCTGCTGCCTGTAGTGAGAAGGGGCACGGGAACGCTGCAGGGGAGCCCCCACAGCGTCAGGGTGTGTGACCCTGTAGACCATAGACCGCCATGCGCCCCTCATAAGACAATCACCACGCAACTCATCCATCTTATGCGGGAGTTCTAGCCGCTGTAAATCGCTGTGTACACAGTTCTGACAACGCAGGAGACACAGGTACAGACAGGTACAGACACAGAGAGGCAGACAGAGAGGCAGACACGGAGACACAGGTACAGACAAAGACAGAGGCAGACCAGCAGAGCAGCAGACATCTGCGGACAATGTCGATGGGAGCAGCCAGCAGTTTTGGGAGCAACCAGCAGCGCCCGGCCACCCCTGAGACACAGAGACAGAGACGGAGGCAGAGGCGGCCAGCAGCAGAGCAGGAGACATGAGCGCAGTCGGCGGACAATACCACTGGGAGCAACAACCAGTGCACGGCCACGCATGAGACACAGATACAGACAAAGACAGCCAGCAGCAGAGCAGCAAAATTATCTGCGATGATCAGAGGCTCTTCTGCTGTTGCTGCCGTGTACACAGAGGGCTTCCGCTGCCTTTGCGCGCAGCACGTGAAGCCAGTTGTTCATGCACACGTGTGCTGCAAATCTATACACCAGTCTGATGAAGCTGTCACAGCAGCCTTGTGCCGCACCGTTTCTGGAAGTACAGCCACAGTAGCGCCACCGTCTGAAACGACTTGCCCAGACCCATGCTGTGAGCCAGGATGCAGCCGCCACCAGCCTTCACATCACCAGCAGGAGCAGCAGCAGGGCTGCAACCAGCGCTGTCGCCACTACTGCTGCTTCCTGTGCCATCTGTACCGCCTTCAGTGCTGCTGCCACCTTGACTGCTGCTGCTGCTGCTGTCTGCGTGCTGTGTGACCAAGCAGTCCCACATGAACTTCAGGCCTGCATGCTGGTGGGGCTTCAGCGTCTGCTGCTCTGCAGGGAGCCCTGGCCGCCACCAGGCCAGTGGCAGGCTGGGGTTCTGCAGTCAAACACAGCGACAGGACAGCAATGTCGGTGTTTGGTATGTGTGGCACCCAGGATTTGTATGACGCCTTTTGTGGTAACCTCCTCTCAGCTCAACCATTTTTGTAGACGCCATCAGGCCAATGTCAGGCTAGGTTCTGCAAGAACAGCATCAAAAAGACAGCGTGAGGCAACCATCACTCGGTGATTGACATGGCTTCAGGGCCTGCATGTTGGTGCGGCTTCAGTGTCTGCTGCTCTGCTGGGAGCCCTGGCTGCCACCAGGCCAGTGGCAGGCTGGGGTTCTGTAAGCACAGCATCAAAAGCACCGCATCAAACGCACAGCATCAAAAGCACAGCATGCAGCGATCATCTTTCTGTGATGTGCATGTCTTCAGGGCCTGTCGCTGGGGTTCTGTGGCCAGCCACAACACAGCAGCAGCGCACCAGGCCAAGGCTGCCACCAAGCCAAGGGCAGGCTGGGATTTTGCGATCAAACACAGCAACAAACAGCAATGTCTGAGTTTGGTTTGTGCGGCACCCAGGGGTTTGAATTGATGTCTTACTGTGGGCAAGTCATCTCAACTCAAGCATGTTTGTAACCGCCATCGGGCCAATGTCAAGCTGGGGTTCTGCGAGCACAGCATCAACAGCACAGCATCAACAGCACAGCACGAGGCAAGTGAGGGCGCACAGGGTTGCCAATGCAGCACCTGCGTAGAAAATCAGGCCCATGATGGGTCCACACTTGACGCTAAAGTGGTTCGTGCGCAACGAGCAATCATGATACGTCCTGTTCTGCTGCTCACCATGTCACCAGGCGGCTGGTCATCCAACAGGTAGCCCCGCCGAGGTGCCACCCCCCCCAACAGCATCATCCTCATCACCTCCAACTGCCTCTGCTGCTGCCTCAAGCCCCTCAGTCTCCTCTGCTGCACTGTCACCATCCAATGAGGAGTCATCATCATCTAGTGATGTGTCAGCATCGCTGCCGCAGCCCTGCTGATCGCTTACTCCAGATACCTCGCCAGGCACAGCCTGGCCCGGCCAGCCGAGTCACCAGACTCAGACTCAGAGTCAGTTGACTCAGCCTCGGACTCAGTACCTGATGGGTCTGCTGTGGGGCTGCCACTGCCTGGAGTTTGCTGCTGTGCTGAGCCTGCAGCGTCCTTACATTGCTTCTGGGATTTCTGGTGCTGCTGCTGCTGCTGCTGGCTGGGCTGTGCTGGCAGGCACCTGCGCTTGGCAGCAGACTGCGGGCAGGCCAGCAGGCAGGCAGGCAGGCAAGCAGAGCAGCGGCACAATGCACACAGTTAAGCGCAAGTGATGTTCGCAACAGTGCAACGCACGTTTCACTCAGCATCCAAAGCCATAGATGCCAGCATGTGGCCGTATGCACCTCATGTTGCTGGCAAATAGTATGCGTGAGCACCAAGCACTCTCGAATGCCTTTTACCTCCGGCGGTTGAGATACACGCATGACACTGCACAAGTCGCACCCACCTGCGGTAGCTGCTGCTCTTCCTGATCTTCTTCTTGTGCCTGATGCTGCTGCTGCTGCTGCTGTACCTCTGGCTCTTCATGCATTTGTACATCTTCCAAGTCCTGCTCCTCCTGCTGCTGCTGCTGCCTCTGCTGTTTCTGCTGCCTATTCAGACTCTGCTGCTGCTGCTGCTGCTCGTCATCGTCAGCAGTGATGAAGCTGTCCATGTCATCATCACTCTCATGCTGCTGCTGCTGCTGCATTTCATCCTCAGCATCCTCTGCGTTAGCTGCTGGGCAAGTGAAGAACAGCCCGCCAGCATCATCAGGCAGCTGCTGCTGCTGGCTCTCCGCTGCTCAACCCTGCTGCTCATCTGGCTGCACTGCTTCTGATGGTGGTGGTGAATCTGGCTCACCATCCTGCTGCTCATTTTCCTCTGCTGCTGCTGCCGCAGCCGCTGCTTGCTTAGCAGCAGCAGCTGAGGGCAGGTGAGCTATTGACAGCACAAACGCCATCGCCTCATGCCCAGCCACACTCTCTTGGATGCCCTGCACGTACAGCAGCAGGACAAGCAGCATGTGCATGCAAGCGCCTCAATATTGCAAACAACACAAATTCATAATGCGTGCACTGTTGTTTGCAGGGCAACGCCATGTAACCATGAACGGCAGCCGCTGTCTGCCAGCAAGAAGATTGCAAGCTGACTTTTTGCAGCTTCCATAGCGTGGTCTTGCTCATGAATGCCTTAGTTCAGGTTCACAACAGCACTCTTCTACCCAACAACAACCAACATGCAGCGGACAAAATGCCCCGCAGAAAGACACATCACGACTTGCCTGCAAGCGTGTTGCGCGGTGGCGCAGGTAGTCAGGGATGCTGCCAGCGTTGCCCTCCACCAGGCCTTGCACTGCCTTGGCCAGCTGCCGCGCTGCCTGCTGCTCCTCTGCCTGCCAGTGGCTGATGGCCCTGCTGCGCGTCCTGCAAGCAAAGCAAGCAGGCAGACAAGGGAATTGAGCGGCAGCAGCAGCAGCAGTAGCAGCCAGTACATGGGTCAGCTGCATGCCTCTGATGCAGAAAGGGCTAAGGAGGTTGAGGGTTGGGGTTGAGGACTTGATATGGACCAGAAGTGTGACATCATGACTGCACTGCCTTGGCCAGCTGGCGTGCTGCTTGCTGCTCCTCTGCCTGCCAGTGGCTCAAGGCCCTGCTGTGCGTCCTGCACGCAAAAAAGTAAGGGATTGCAACGAAGGCTATTACAGCGAGCAGCAGCAGTTCAAACGAGGTGGTATATGTTTTAGCAGCATGACAATCATTCAGAGAGGCACATGTTGATGTTGGAACACTTGAGGGGTAATAGTTGGGAAGGTCATGCGTTGGTGTTCTGACATGCTGCTCCTCCTGCTGCCAGTGGCTGATGGCCCTGCTGCGCGTCCTGCAAGCAGGCCAGGCAAGCAGGCAAAGCAAGCAGGCGCATGAGGGGGAAAAGCAGCAGCCGTTAGTATATACTTCAGGCGCATGCCTTTGATGCAGAGAGGCACATGATCAAAGGATCAAGGGTTTAGTGGGTCGAAAGTTTGCGCTCTGACATGGAATGAGAGTGTGACATCATGGCTGCTGCTGCTCCTCTGCCTGCCAGTGGCTCATGGCCTTGCTGCGCGTCCTGCACGCAAAGCAAACAGGCGCATCAGTGGGAAAAGCATTAGCCGCAGCCAGTACATGAAGTTATTAGCCGCATACCTCTGGTGCAGAGAGGCACTTGTTGATGTTTAAGCGCTTGAGAATCAAGGGGAGGGTGAGGGTTTTGGGTTCAGGATCTATTATGCACAGGGAGTGTGACATCCAACGGCACTACTGCACATACGCAAGATCAAGGTTCGAAACTTTCACGGCATCATGACCTCCAGGTAAGCTCCAACTCCATGAAACTTGATAGCAAGCAGCTCCTGCCACCGCCAAGCAGCACCTCATACATCAAGCACAACCATATGAGTTGAGTGCTGCTCCCACGCCACTTGCATCTCCCAGATGTCAACCACTCCCTGCCGCACGTGGTGTAGCATGCGCTTCCTCCACTGCTGCTGCAGCTGCGCCACATCAGCCTGCACCAGCGCCTGCATGCCCTGCTGCCAACACAGCCGACACAAACATGCTGCTGCCAGCAGCAGCAGCAGCAGCAGCGGGGCCATCCCAGGCAGCAGCTGCTGCTGCTGTTTGGTTGCCGGCCCGTAAGCTGTGCAGCAGGCTGGCTAGAAAGCTGCCGCTGTGGGCACCTGCTGGTTGCTGCTGCTGCTGCTGTTGTAGAGGGTTGCTGGGTGCCAATAACGCAGCGTCAGGCCTGCGGATAGGTTTGCTCTTCTGCCGCCTGCAAACAAATGAGATAATCATGCATAACACACATGAGCAGGCACACACATACATTAGCAGCATACCGAACGCATCAGGCTTGGATACAAGTCAGCTCGAATACGGGGAGCCTGACAACAGCAGCAGCAGCAGCAGTGTTGCTGCTAGCACACATGCTGCTACTGCTGCAGTTTCGTGTGCAGGTGGATTGGTGCTGCAGCAGATTGCGCCGCTGGGTGGTCAGCCATGCAGCAGTGCTGCTGCTGGTGGTGGTGGCGATGTGGATGGCAGTGCAGCGCTGGCCCAGAAGCAGCAAGGGACCCCGCAGCAGCAAGAGGTGCAGCAGCAGCAGCAGCAGCAGCAGCAGCAGCAAGAGACGCAGCAGCAGCAAGAGACGCAGCAGCAGCAGCAGCAAGGGACGCAGCAGCAGCAAGAATTGCAGCAGCAGCAGCAGCAGCAAGGGACGCAGCAGCAGCAAGAATTGCAGCAGCAGCAGCAAGGGGTGCAGCAGCAACAAGGGACTCAGCAGCAGCAAGGGACGCAGCAGCAGCAGCAGCAGCAAGGGGCGCAGGAGCACTTTGGCGCGCACGAGTCAGCAGCAGATCAGGTGAGCGTGCAGCAAGCACACCAGCATTACAACAGCACCCAGCACATATGCTGGCATGACCCCAGCTGTGCATCATGTTGCCTGTGCCAATGCGCGTCCTTGGTTTGCACCAGGATCGGCTGCTGCTGTTGTGCGTTTAATACTGCTTTCGCCATGACGATATAGATAGTGGGAAGGCTTGGCTGAGGCTGCTGTAACAGCTGGCAGGAAAATGCAAGGGCTGCAAGGACACAGCCAGGTGCGAGCCCGCTGCAATGCATGCAGCCTCCGGGAGCTGCCAGCTGTCAGCAGAGCAAACTGCTGGTCAGGTAGCCTCAGCCAATAGCCGTTTGAGGGGTTACACACTTTCAAGCACCGAGAGCGGCACAATTCAACAGCACCGAGAGCGGCACAATTCAACAAGAGGCAAGACAGAGGAAAGGCGAAAGCAGCAGACAGGTGCAGGCACCGGCAGCAAAGGGAAGGCAGGGGACCAGCAATGAACAGGTCCCCAAACAAGCCTGGCGCAAGGGCGCTCAACGCAGAAACAGGCAACGCAGGCCTGCAGCAGAAACACTGCGAGAGCTGCAAAGCACCACACACTATGGGAAGCAACCAGCATCAGCACAGCTATCAAAGCTGCACGACAGCGCACCACTGTCAGACGCTGCATGGCAGCGGACATGACACTATGTAGGGGCTGCAGCGGGCAACACCATCTCGTTGCTGCAAGGCAGCATAAAACCATGAAACCCAGCGAGCGGCACAGGTTCGGCAGGTAGCGCGGCACGTTGTGCATGTTGCGCAACTACTCTGCGGCAACTGACAACCAGTGGTCAGTCACCTGAAACCAGAGGCACCGCTAGCAACACAGCCACTGCAGCGCCACCACCCAGTGCACAATGCGGAACAGTAGCCACAAAAAAAGGGGGCGGGAAGGGCGGGCGAGTTGCAGTTCGCATGAACAGCAACGAAACGTGCAGTGCTAGACGCCTGCGCATGCTAAGTGGCCTTCGGCAGCAGTGAGGTAATGACGTGTTTTGACTGTCACCTCACCCACTGCTTGCCTTTGACCAGGCAAGCAGGGATACAGCTACGCTGCATTAACCGCAATGAACAAGTCCATTGCACATTAATACTGCTTTCGCCATGACGATATAGATAGTGGGAAGGCTTGGCTGAGGCTGCTGTAACAGCTGGCAGGAAAATGCAAGGGCTGCAAGGACACAGCCAGGTGCGAGCCCGCTGCAATGCATGCAGCCTCCGGGAGCTGCCAGCTGTCAGCAGAGCAAACTGCTGGTCAGGTAGCCTCAGCCAATAGCCACATTGAAAAGACCAGTGGAACAGGAAGGGGGAGGGCTGCAAGCAGCAAGGCTTGCAGCCCACCTGGCCCGCCGCAACACGGCGCGCAGATAGAAGCCACGACACATGTGGCAGGCAAACAAGCAGACGCACCCCAGCGCACACCACTAACGCAGCAAACACTCACGCTGCCAAACCTACACCGCTGAATCCAGGGCTGGGGCCGATAACTGCTGCGAGAAGCAGCAGCAGAAGCAAACGCAAACCAAAACACACAACCACCAGCACAAACCACCACTGCAGCAAGCACACATGCTGCCAACCTTCAAACCTCTGAATGTAGTGCTGGGGCCGACAACTGCTGCAAGCAGCAGCAACAGCAAATCAAATGCTGAGCAGCAGCACGCTGTACACACGCATGCCCAACACGCAGCCTGTGCGCAGCAAACACCTAGCTGCGGGACCATCTGCAAGCTAGTGCTCGATGCGAACAGCTAGCAAGGGCCAGGAACTGTGGCTCCGAGCCATAGGGCCGGTGAGCGTCGAACAAGGCAGCTGGAAGCTGTCAACCGCAAGCAGCATCAGCTCATGAAACCAAGGCTGAGCCGGCCACAACGGCACCACCACCGTAACATTTGCACGCTCTTCGCGCACTTTCTGCACAACCTGCAGCAACATTGAGGTGGTGACAGGCGGGAAAGCAAAGGCATTGCCCCAAGCAGACCATGGCTGCAGCAGGGCATCAACGCCCCTGCTGCCAGGGCACTGGAACAAACTGTAGAAGCAGTGACAGTGCGTGTTTTCCGCCGAAGCAAACAGGTCTATTTTGTGCGGGCCCCACATAAGATCCAGCCAACTAAACATCTCAGAATCCAGGCGGTAGTCCCCATGGTCAACAAAGCGAGAAGGTGCATCAGCTCTATTAAGTTCTGATTTCACCCTGACCACCTGCAGCTGAACATGCAGATCTTCAAGCACAGACCACAACAAACTGTACTCGTCCATGAGAGCAGCGGACCGTGAAGCAAAGCGCCCCAAAACAGACTCTGTCACCGTGTTATCTTCATGCAGCCTCACCACACGATCGCGCACCACAGGCTCAAAAGACAGCAGAGCCATGCGCACAGCTCGCATCTCCTGCTGGTTGATGTGCATGCACGCTTCAGCAGCAGACCAGGCGCCGTGAGCAATCCCTTCGGGGCTGTCGCCCAGGACAGGCAGCACAGCGCCCCAGCCTGTGGGACATGCATCAACAAACAAATCAACAGTAGCCGGGCGCAACCGAATAGGCGACGACAAATGCTGCACAGGGATGCTCGCCCACCACTCAAGATCACGGAAGGACTGGCGGGAGATGCTGACAGTCCCATTCCAGCCAGAAACAGACGCACAATCGTCATACAAACTACGCAGAAACAGGTTGGCCGGCATGACAGCCAGCCGCACAGACTGCGCATATCCACAAAATGCAGCCAGCGCTCGCTTTGGCACGCGGCGCTTGTTCTGCTTGGCAGCAACAGCAATGCCGCGCGCCAGGCGGGTGAGGCGGGCAACCTTGGCTGGGGGCACACAGAAGGTGCCTTGGGCCAGGTCCACAACCAGGCCCAAATGCTCCAGCCGCTGTGTGGGCTCCCACACAGACTTGGTGGGGTGGGGCGTAAAGCCAAGCCAGTACATTATGGATTGGATCCACTCAGCACCGGCTGCTGCTGTCTCCTGGTCAGGGAACACAAACAAAAGTCATCCAAGTAGGGCAGTACCTTGCAGCCAACCTGCGCTACACTGCCACGGCTGCCAGGCGCTGCAGGGTACATGGTGCCTGACGGCACACGTGTATGCGCAGGGGAGCGCAGATGCGCAACAAAAGGCCTAGTCACCTTGGTGAAGTAGTAAGGCGAGTTATTCCAGCCAAAAGGCAAGCAGTTGATCTGATAAAACTCGCCAGCAAACTCAAAGCAAAAGTAATCGACTGCGCTAGCGTGCAGAGGCACCTGATAGAATGCGTCTGCCATGTCAGCCTTGACAGCAAAGGCATTGCTCAAGTCGTAACGCTGCAAAACCGCAGCGTCTCAAACCTGCACTTGCGGGCGACATTGAAGGTGTTGATATACTTGTAATTGATCACCAGACGCCAAGAACTGCCCTTGGGCACACAAAATGCATTAGAGCAGTATGCAGGGCGGGAGGCAAGCTTGGTAAGCACACCCAACTTGCTGAGGCGGGGCGCTTCAGTGCACAACCACCATTGCTTTTGGGCGTTGGTAGATGGCAAAGGGTTCTTGTAAAAGGGGGGCGGCGCGCGGCCACCCAGCCACTCTACAGGAACACCATGCTGCAGCCAGCTGAGCACATGCGAAGATGCACCAATGGCACGCCACTGCTTGCCGCACAATCCTAAGCGCCAGTGCAGCGGCGTGCTTGCAGGAAAGCTGTGCACGGTAACCATGCTCAGATGTCAAGAAAAGGCACCACAATGATGTGCCCCACACAGCTGCTTAATGACACAACAGCTGGGTGTTCAGACGAGTAGCCTAATGACTGGCCGTTACGTGGGAGCCGCCCCACACTCGCCTGCTGTGTGCGCAGGGCGCTTACTGCACTGCTGCTCCAGCAGATGTGCTGCCAGAGCCCATGCCTCCGTTGCCAGTGCTGCTGCTGGCTGTGAAAGCCTGCAAGCTGCTCCAGCCGCCTGTTGTGGCGCCCATGCGCAGCGCGCTGCCGAACTGGCGGCGCACAATCAGGTGTGCGCTGCTGCTGCTGCTGCGACGGCGCACACTGCCAATGAGGCTGCTGTTCTCGCCATTGCTGCTGCTGCTGTGGCTTCTGGGGCTGTCAAAGCAGCCACTCAGCGCCAGCGCTTCACCTGCTGAGCTCCAGCTGCTGTTGCTGGGGCCCAAACAACCCCTCATGCTGAGGAGGTAAGCAGCCATACGTAGCTGCGTGCTGACGTGCAGCAAAATGCCGATCTGTCGGGGACTGCACTGTGAAGACAAGCTCCAGCCGCTGGTGCTCCTGCCTGACGCTGGTGCTGCTGCGGCGCCTGCTGCTTGTGTCACTTATCTACACCCCTAAGCGGAGATAGCTGACCTTAAGAAACTGCGGAAAGCGCATTAACTCAAGCCCAGCGTGCCAAAAGGGCTGAAAGAGCACGCGACGGCCGCAGGTAGCCGTGCGTTCAGCTGCCTCTGGCCGACCTAAAGCAGGTCCTTAGTTTGTTCTCAGATATGCGTAAGAACGATCTGGAGATATTCGGAGGTATTAATGGATCGATTTCAGAGAAGTGATAAAAAATAGGACGTGTGCAACACTCCAAACGCTACCGAAGTAGCGAGTCGAGTTGCAGTTCGCATGAACAGCAACGAAACGTGCAGGGCTAGACGCCTGCGCATGCTAAGTGGCCTTCGGCAGCAGTGAGGTAATGAGGTGTTTTGACTGTCACCTCACCCACTGCTTGCCTTTGACCAGGCAAGCAGGGATACAGCTACGCTGCATTAACCGCAATGAACAAGTCCATTGCACATTAATTGATGCGGCTGCCGCCAACAGTTTTATCTGTGTGGCTTGTGTACATGTTTGGCTGCAGTGGTCTGTCTACGCATCGACGGTGTTGTGAGCATGTTGGTCTTCTCGTCAGCCGCTGAGCAAGTTGCTCTGGTGGATATAACGGTATAGTTGTTGCGCTCGTCACATGGGGCTATGTGGGCTGCCTGCAAGTGCAACCATGCAAGTGAGGCACGTGCACAGAGAGTGCTCTGCTGCTGCATTTGATAATAAGGGCGCGTTTCTGCCTACCACGGTAGAGGGTTGGCAGGGTAGCAAATGGCATACCGAGGTAGAAGAGCAGCAGTGTCCCTACCCCGGTCTTCTACCCTGGCACATTGCTGCTGGGTAGCATTGATAGGGTAGCACAATATGGGTTTGGTCTGGTTCGAACTGGTCACCACTTGTACAAACTGGTTCAGATCGTCCCGAACTGTCTTCAGACTATTCCGAAATGTTCTACCCTGCCCCAAACTTTCCGGCCACCTATCGGGGTGCGCTGGAAAATTTGGAGCAGGGTAGAACATAGTGCTGCTTGCTACCGCGTTTTGCGTTTCCTCGACGTGGTAGAACGCGGTAGAAAATGCAAAAGTGGAAGCTCTACCCTGCCTGGTAGAAACACGCCTACAGGGTAGAAAGCAAAAATCGCTGCTACCCTGCTGCAGAAACGGGCCCTAACAGGAGTGGCATGGAGGAGTGCTCCTTAGCTGGGCAGTGGATGGCCTGTGCGCTGTCCCTCAACAAAATTTTCAGCTGCGATTGCATTTCACATAGCAGCATCAACTTCGCGCTGCTCAAGATGCCCTCTCTGCTCAGCAGCTGCGGCTTCGCATCCGATGTGTTGAACACAGCTTGACAGCAAGCATCGTGCTGTTGTATTGGTTCATTGCGCAGAGATGGGATCAAACGGACTAGCTGGATCCTCCTGATCTGTTCTTTTGCGTTTTCTGGAGCTGGCAGCCAGCGAGAGGCCTGGCATGTGTAAGGTTGCCGGCTGCTGCTGATGGCTGACATACGGTGGGCTCCTCTACACATGCAGTTGGTGCTTCAAGCAATATCTAGATAACACGCGGAGCTGCACGGCGATTATACTTACGCCGGCTTGTGTTTCTCGAGTGCTGGAGGCAGCTGCCTGGAGTCGTTCCATTCATCTCCTGGTGTCATGTGACACCAGCTGTCATCTGTTGTTCAAGCTCTTGAGTACACCTGCTGTCTCTTGGAGATGCGATTGCAGGCTAACGACTGATTTACTCAACCTATACTATATCAGTCGTGACGCTTCTACGCGCATACGCACGCGCTTGATTGGCGTGACCGTCCTTGCTGGCACCGAATCGACGTACTAGGGTAGGGCTTGTGCGCTGTAAGACAGCCAGTCATGAATCGGAATGAAGAATCACTATGAGCGCTACAGTGTTTATTGCATAAGCAATCTGGCAGGACAACCATAGCAGCAGCAGCAGCAGCTGCTTCTGACTGTTGTAGATTCCTTGCGCCACCCATCTGCCACACACGGAGATGCTACTGTGGCTGCCAACATTGCAGCACCTCCTGGCTGCCCTGTAACTCAAAGCAGTAGAACTGGTACAGCAACAGTGTACAGTCCATGCCAGCAGCAAGCTGGAGTCAGCTATCATCTGCTGCTGCAGCAGCAGCAGCAGTACAATCTGCCGCAATATTCGATTGCTGTGACGTGATGTCACCACACAAAAGCTGTATGCCAGAGCAGCCACCTTTGCACCCCACAATGCACCTGCAGCTGCTGCTGCTGCCGACGTTGTGGCAGCTCACAGCAGCTTCTTCTGGCTGCTTTCGGAACCCACTGACTCTTTGCGCCGCACACCTGCTGCTGCTGCTGCTGCCGCTGGTGTCGCTGCTGTCGTTGGCTCGCCCTTTTTTGCATTGTTCCAGTCACGCGGCTTGGGTCCTGTCACGCAGGTGCGCCACCAGTACTCAAGGCAGAGACCTGGCCACAGCACTGCAAACAGCAGCAGCAGCAGCAGCAGCAGCAGACAGCAGTAGCGAAGTGAACGTGAACGCTTTGCTCCCCTGTTTCAACCTTCTGCAGATGGTGGGCAGATCCGGCCGCAGCACTGCAGCAGCAGCAGACAGCAGCAGTAGCAAAGGTCTAGCTCGTATAGGCAGGGCAGGATCTGTGCACTTCAAGACCAGCATACTGCTGCATAGGTATTTCTAATACACCAGATGTCGGTCGAGTAGCCAGCGTGCACATATTACATCAATAGCAAGCCCAGCCAAAAAATCCAAACCAGACACCCTCACCTGAGCTACCCTCTTCGTCTTTGTTGAAGTACCAGCTGCCGCAGCCGCCAGACAGCCACACACTGCCTTTCAGGCGCTGCTGCACCTCTGCATTGAATGCCGCCTGCGCCGCTGAAACCTGTCAATCCGCCACTGCCACACTGCTTGACAACGCCATATGCCGCCAAATAACCACCACACACGCATTGCACCGCCATCAAAAAGAGGACGGGTGCCAACAAAAACAGAACCAGGCACCCTCACCTGAGCTGCTTTCTCCGTCTTTGTTGAGGTACCAGCTGCTGCAGCCGCCAGACAGCCACACACTGCCTTTCAGGCGCTGCTGCACCTCTGCATTGAACGCCGCCTGCGCTGCTGCTGTTACTTCCAGCCACTTGAGCCCCTTGCGCTGCATGCGGCGCAGCAGCTGCACGATGGAGTTGACTGCAAGTAACAGCGAATAAACAGAACACAACATTGCAAATGCAGTGTGTCAGTTCAACTGATTCGGTGCTGCTGCTTCCATGCCTGCCGTTGCCTGCCGCGCATATGGCGTTGACTGCAGGCCGAGAAACAAACATGTAGATGTGTTGATATGGCAGGATTCTGCTTGAGTGCCGCTGCTGTCACCGCCAGCCACTTGAGCGCTTTGCGGTGCATGAGACACAGCAGCTTGACTATGGGGTTGACTGCAAACAACCAGAGCCACAGTCAAGGCAGCGGCATAAGAGTGAGAAGGAGGCAGCGGCATAGGAGTGAGAAGGAGGCAGCAACATAAGAATGAGAAGGAGGCAGCGGCATAAGAGTGAGAAGGAGGCAGCGGCATAAGAATGAGAAGGAGGCAGCGGCATAAGAGTGAGAAGGAGGCAGCGGCATAGGAGTGAGAAGGAGGCAGCGGCATAAGAGTGAGAAGGCCGCATTGCTCTAATGGCCCCCGACAGCATGCCATTAGAGAAACATGTCCTCTACCATGGGATAGTAAATATAAAATTTTATAGTACCAGATGCATAGTACAAGCAAAGACAAGTGCAGGCATACCTCCGCATTCTGCCATGTAGATCATCAAGTTGTGACTCAGTCCAGTGTTTGGCCCGTTGATCAGGAACAGGTTAGGAAAGCCAGCCACGACCACCCCAAAACATATGCACATTTCAGAAGAAGCCATCTCTGGTTGCCACCCAACAGGAAAACACCCTGCTGCCTCTCACCTCCGCACTCTGCCATGTAGATCATCGAGTTGTGGCCCAGTCCAGTGTTAGGCCCTTTGATCAAAAACAGGTTGGGGAAGCCAGCCACGACCACCCAACAAACATATGCAGATTTCAGAAGAAGCCATCTCTGGTTGCCGCCCAACAGGAAAACACCCTGCTGCCTCTCACCTCCGCATTCTGCCATGTAGATCATCAAGTTGTAGCCCAGTCCAGTGTTAGGCCCGTTGATCAAAAACAGGTTGGGGAAGCCAGCCACGACCACCCGACAAACATATGCAGATTTCAGAACAAGCCATCTCTGGTTGCCGCCCAACAGGAAAACACCCTGCTGCCTCTCACCTCCGCATTCTGCCATGTAGATCATAGAGTTGTGACCCAGTCCAGTGTTTGGCCCGTTGATCAGGAACAAATTTGGGAAGCCAGCAACAGCCAACCCAAAGAACGCCTCTGCCTTATCACCCAGGTGCTCTGCAAGAGGCTCTGCTGCTGTGCCTTTGATGTCAATGTTGTGGTGTGTGGCAGTCCAGTCGAATCCTGATACAAGGACACCAGATCAGGACAGAATAAGGTTACAGACCAAGATTTAAGTTGAGCGTGATTGCTTCACTGCCATGTCCCAAAGCATCAACGCTGTGAGGCAGGTTTTGTGCCGTCCGGTCAAAGTCAGGAGTCAGACAGGCACGCAGACTGATAGATGATTGAAAACCACTGGCGGTAAGCAGCTGCTGCTCACCTGCCAAAGCACCGTGAGCAGTCAAAGATCAACCATGTGGCAATAAATCAACCATCAGAGAACAGCCACCGAATTCAGCAAGCAGCAGCAACGCCGCAAAGAGAGTAGCTCATGTAGCGTAGATGATGACCGTGGAGTCCACTTCAGCCTCAAACCATCACAATAAGGCTGCTGGCCCTAGCAGCAGCCACAAAGATTGCTCATTGAATGCGGCGCAAAGAGAATATATATAAAAGTGTGCTACATGCTTGGCGTCCTACCTGTTGCGTAGATGATGACATCCACTTCAGCCTCACTGCCATCTTCAGCCATAATGACGCTGCCCCGCACCTACACATACAACACCAACCAAAGCAGCGGCAACAGCAGCAACAGTAACATAAGTTGCAGCCACGGCTTCCAACCCTTTTTTCAAGGGCACGCGTACCATGCCATCTAGTAGACAAGTCAGTAATGGCCCAAGGCAACTGCCCCATTGCAAGCATCATACTTGATGTGAATGCAAATGGTAGCCTACAACGCAAAGCATGCACGCACAGCGGAGCGCGCCAATGCGTCACATGGGATGACTGTGATAGCCCATTTTGTGGCTGCGCTGGTGAGACAGGCAGCGTGGATATCCTTTTGCCGCTGTTCGAACATGTGCAGCGCTTTGCAAGACCACGCACACATTGCACATGTCAGGCAACTGTTGTCATAGCTGACACATCACATCACAATATGCTATCAACTGGGTGGATATACTTAAATGTCACTTCGATGGGTCGCTGCTGCCCTCACCTGCTGTACTGCGCTGGTGAGGACCTGCACGCTGGGCTGATCAGATGGGCAAGCCTCACAGGTACAAGATACGTAACATGTTGATGGTAAATCTGCGATATGCCTATGCATAGAAACCACTGCTCTCACCTCCTTGACTGCGCTGGTGACGACCTGCACGTTGGGCTGGCACAGCGCAGGGTAGTACACGTCACTCGCAAGGCTGCAGCAGCAGCAGCAGCAGCAGCAGCGGCAGCAGCAGAAGTTACATAATAATCCATAATAAAAAATAAAAATAATCCATATGCCAGTGAGTACCATTCCTCAAGCCCAAGAGCTGGACTGCAAGCGCCGCTTGCTGCAGTGCAGCACAGGCAGCTTTAACACTGCTCCTTGCGCAAGCTTTCAGGGACAAAGGCTTGCAGTGGCTCAAAATGCGCACACTGGCGCCCCACATATGACAGTACGGCATGACAGACTGGTCGCACAGCATGTGCCGTCGCAGCTGCTGGCACACTTGCAGTGACTGCACAACAGGGCTGGTGCCATTGCATGAACCACAATTGCAGGCTATCACAGCAGCAGCAGTATACGCAGGTGAACTGTCAAGTTTATGCCTGTTCTTTGCCGCTCGCATGCGCTTGCAGCCCACGGAGTAGCTGGGCGTCAGCCGGCCACTGTATATGCAGTTGCAGTGATTGCCACAATCAACGACCACATCCATCACCAGTAGTAGTGCCTATTCTTCGGTCACTCACATGCGCTTGCAGCCCACTGAGTAGGAGGACGTCACGAGCTGCTATACAGGCATCTGACGTGGTACAATGTGCAGCTGCTGCTGCTCACCAGCCACAGCTGCAGCTGCAGCTGCTTCATGCCAGTCCTCCAGCACGTGTACAGTCCTGTCTGACTCGAGTTGGCACATTCCATAAATACGACTAGCAGCAGCTACACACAGTTCAGGCGTGTCTGCTGCTGCTGCTGCCACAGTACTGCAGCCCTACTCACATGCGCTTGCAGCCCACTGAGTAGGATGGTGTGAGGCGCGCCCTCAGCTGCGGGTCAGCCACCTGCTGCCCCAGGTGGCACAGCGCAAATTTCTCCACCTGCAAGCATGAAGGCGGCAGAACTGGAATGGTTTGGTCATACAAACCCAATTGTGCTGTTGGATTCATACATCAATTTTGCGGGTCAGCCATCTGCTGCTGCAGGTGCCACAGCCAAAATTTCTCCATCTGCAGGCAGTACAGCCAGAACATACAAAATTGTGATTTCAGCATGAATCAATGAATTTATATGTCAGTTAGATATGTTTGTATATGCATAGCTGTGCTATGAAACTGAGCAGCAGCATCAGTTCCAGGCATGACAGCCGCATAGAGCATCAGGTAACATAGCCCAACCCTATCTGCCACCAGCAGGCATCATGCATGATGCTCATGCAAACACAAGATCCGGATGAAGCAGCCATCACCACATGTGCTGATTGTGTACACACAGTCAAATGTACTGCAAGTTTTGGTGACGCAAACAAGCCAGCCTGCGCTGAGCCACCTGCTTCTGGATGTGCCACAGCTGTTATCACCCCTAAACCAAACTCAACACACAATCAGGATCACAACGGCACACAATAATTACGACACACAATAATTAATTAATTCATTTAATTAATTTAATTACGACACACAATAATTAATTAATTCATTTAATTAATTTAATTACGACACACAATAATTACGACACACAATAATTAATTAATTAATTTAATTACGACACACAATAATTACGACACACAATAATTAATACAACAAAGGCATACCTGTGCATGCGCTGCTTGTTGTGTATGAGTGCATTGCCCAGCAGCAGCTGCATGCCCCCTAGCCGATCTAAATCAAGCACACCTAAGCAGTAAGAAAACCCCAGTCGCTGAGACCATAGCAGCACGCTGCATCACAAAACGCAGAACACAGCATCAACCATATCGTGTTGGCAACATGCAGACGCACCTGCGCCAAAATGTGCTTCTTGTTGCGTGTGAATGCAGTGCCCAGCAGCAGCTCCATGCGTCCAAACCACCTGCAGCGCTGCAGCCCCCTAGCCCAACTAAAACAATCAAACCTAAGCAGTAAGAAAACCCCAGTCGCTGAGACCATAGAAGCGCACTGCATCAGGAAACAAACAAAACAGCATCAACCATAGCTTGTTGGCAACATGCTCACGTATCTGTGCCAAAATGCGCTTTTTGTTGCGTGTAAATGCAGTGCCCAGCAGCAGCTCCATGCGTCCAAACCATCTGCAGCGCTGCAGCCCCCTAGCCCAACTAAAACAATCAAACCTAAGCAGTAAGAAAACCCCAGTCGCTGAGACCATAGAAGCGCACTGCATCAGGAAACAAACAAAACAGCATCAACCATAGCTTGTTGGCAACATGCTCACGTATCTGTGCCAAAATGCGCTTTTTGTTGCGTGTAAATGCAGTGCCCAGCAGCAGCTCCATGCGTCCAAACCACCTGCAGCGTTGCAGCCCCCTAGCCCATCCAAATCAAGCAAAACTACGCAGTAAGAAAACCCCAGTCGCTGAGACCATAGCAGCGCACTGCACCAGAAAACAAACAACACAGCATCAACCATATCGTGTTGGCAGCATGCCACGCACCTGCGCCAAAATGCGCTTTTTGTTACGTGTAAATGCAGTGCCCAGCAGCAGCTCCATGCGTCCAAACCACCTGCAGCGTTGCAGCCCCCTAGTCCATCCAAATCAAGCAAAACTACGCAGTAAGAAAACCCCAGTCGCTGAGACCATAGCAGCGCACTGCACCAGAAAACAAACAACACAGCATCAACCATATCGTGTTGGCAGCATGCCACGCACCTGCGCCAAAATGCGCTTTTTGTTACGTGTAAATGCAGTGCCCAGCAGCAGCTCCATGCGTCCAAACCACCTGCAGCGTTGCAGCCCCCTAGTCCATCCAAATCAAGCAAAACTACGCAGTAAGAAAACCCCAGTCGCTGAGACCATAGCAGCGCACTGCACCAGAAAACGAACAACACAGCATCAACCATATCTTGTTGGCATATGAACACGCACGTGCGCCAAAATGCGCTTTTTGTTACGTGTGAATGCAGTGCCTAGCAGAAGCTCCATACATCCAAACCACCTGCAGCGCTGCAGCCCCCTAGCCCACCTAAATCAAGCAAATTTTCAAACCTACGCAGTAAGAAAACCCCAGTCGCTGAGACCATAGCAGCACGCTGCATCACAAAACGCAGAACACAGCATCAACCAAATCGTGTTGGCAGCATGCCACGCACCTGCACCAAAATGCGCTTTTTGTTGCGTGTGAATGCAGTGCCCAGCAGCAGCTCCATGCGTCCAAACCACCTGCAGCGCTGCAACTGGTTATACCAGCGGCTTGTTGTTGCTGCCTCCCTGGCCCACTCAGGCATACGTGCTTTGCGTGACATGACCCAGGGTGGCGTGCGCTGGAAGACGGTTAGGCTCTGCACCAGCGGCTGGATAGCGGGGATGACCTGAATGGCACTGGCACCTGCAGGCAATAGAAAGAAAAGACAGCAGATACGCACACAACAGCTTAATCGCCAAGTCACATTTCATTTACGATAAACAAACGAGGGGTGGGTGCAGTGTCACAGCCCAACCGGGCATGCGTGCTTTGCGGGACATGACCCAGGGTGGTTTGCGCTGGAAGACGGTCAGGCTCTGCACAAGTGGCTGGATAGCAGGGATCACTTGAATCGCGCTGGCACCTGCATGCATACAGCACACAATCAACTCAGGGCCAAAAGTACACAGGTGACCACCCTGATGCTGAGTGGAAGCTAGAAAGGGGAGGTGGGCGCAAAATAACAGTCGATGTTGGCATGTGTGCTTTGTGTTGTGTGCTGGAAGACGGTCAGGCTCTGCACCTGCGGCTGGATGGCAGGGATAACCTGAACAGCGCTGGCACCTGCAGGCATCAATAGATGGCAATAGTCAGGTCAACAGTACGGCCCCAGCACGCAGCGTGGAATGCGCCAGCAACACAACAACAAATGCAATTCAGACACACATGACTGTGCTATGCCGGTCACTCCCCCCTACATGTGCCGATCACCGCCACCCTCCTGCCTGTCAGGTCAACAGAATGGTCCCAGCGCGCAGTGTGGAAGGTGTCAGCAACAGCAACAATAGCAATTCAGACACACATAAATGTGCTGCGCCGGTCACTCCCACGCACCTGTGCCCACCACCGGCACCATTGCCTGTCTGGTCAACAGTATAATGCCAGCGCGCGCCAGTGACACATCAACCGCAATAGACAGTGCATCACATGCGCGATCCGCTGTGCTGCTCAATCCCCCCTACCTGTGCCCAACACTGCCACTCTCTTGCCTGTCGAGTCAACAGACTGGTCCCAGCGCGCAGTGTGGCAGGTGCCATTGACCACGATATACATATATACGCCACAACAACAACTTGTTGTTTCTTGAATCCGCGATGACTAAGGCGGACCTGTGCCCACCACTTTCCCAAGTCAGGTCAACACAATGGTCCCAGCGCGCAGTGTAGAAGGCGCCAGCAACACAACAATCGCAGTTCAACCACGCAAGACTCTGCTACACCGGTCACTCCCCCGCATTTGTGCCGACAACTGCCACCCTCTTGCCTGTCAGGTCAGAAAAAACTGGTTCCAGCACGCGCCAGCAACGCATTAATCACAATAAGCAATATGTCACATAAGCAACCTGCTATGCCACTCAATCTCCCGCACCTGTGCCCACCACTGCCACCCTCTTGCCTGTCAGGTCAACACAATGGTCCCAGCGCGCAGTGTGGCAGGCGCCAGCAAGACAACAACAATTGCAATTCAGACACACATGAACCTGTTGTGCTGGCCACTCCCCCGCACCTGTGCCGATCACTGCCACCCTCTTGCCTGTCAGGTCCACCGAGTGATCCCAGCGCACAGTGTAGAAGGCGCCAGCAACAACACAACAATTGCAATTCAGACGCATACGCCGGTCACTCCCCTGCACCTGTGCCCACAATTGCCACCCTCTTGCCAGTCAGGTGTGAACAATGGTCCCAGCATGTGCCAATGACACATCAATCACAACAAGCAATACGTCACATAAGCAGCCCGGTATGCCGGTCACTCCCACGCACCTGTGCCCACAATTGCCACCCTCTTGCCAGTCAGGTGTGAACAATGGTCCCAGCACGTGCCAATGACACATCAATCACAACAAGCAATACGTCACATAAGCAACCCGGTATGCCGGTCACTCCCACGCACCTGTGCCCACCACTGCCACCCTCTTGCCTGTCTGGTCAACACAATGGTCCCAGCACGCGCCAGTGACACATCCATCACGATAAGCAGTACGTCACATCAGGAATCCGCTGTGCCGGTCACTCCCACGCACCTGCGCCCACCACCGCCACCCTTCTGCCTGTCAGGTCAAACAAATGGTCCCAGCGCGCGTCAATGACACATCAATCACAATAAGCAATACGTAACATAAGCAACCCGGTATGCCAGTCAATCCCCCGCACCTGTGCCCACCACTGCCACCCTCTTTCCTGTCACGTCAACAGAATGGTCCCAGCGCGCAGTGTGGAAGGCATCACCAGGAAACGACTCCATGCCTGAAAATGACGGCACAGCAGGCACAGCAAGACCTCCTGCAATGCAGCAGAACAAAACGCAAGGGTGCACAAAGAGTGTTAGCAGTAGCAAGCGCAGCCAGCAGGGGTTTCTATTTGACAGCAGAACCAGGGAACAACTCCATGCCCGGGAATCATGGCACAGCAGGCACAGCAAGACCCCCTGCAGTACGACACAACACAAGGCAGTAAAGAGTGTCAGAGCCAGTAGAAGCAGCCAGTTTTGGAGTTGCATTTAGACGCAGCACCAGCGGAGTCCATGCCCGGACAGCAAACACAGCAGAACCTCCGTCGAGGTATAACACAGCATGACGACGCTCAAGTCAGGGCAGCAGCGGGTTTGGAAGGCAGCACCAGGAAAGGACTTCAAGCAAGGTACGAGGGTCACAGTAGGCAGCAGCGGGGCCAGACACAGCACAGCACACCAAACACACAGCACTCTATGGCACAAGGCAAACCATGAAGAAAAAGACATTTCGTACCCTGTGCCAGCACCAGCACGCACGCTGTGACAGTGTCTCCAGCTGACATGATGACGCTCCAGCTGCGGCACGCACTGCATCAAACGCTGCTTCCCAAGCAACAAAGCATGCGCATAGGCCAGCAGCACAGCAGCAAACAGTGCACCGCGCTCACCCTGTGCCAGCACCAGCACAAACGTGCTGTGACTGTGTCTCCAGCTGCACCGTCAGAAACAAATGCAGAACAGCTCATCGAAAGCACAGCGCAGCACAACTCAAAGCACACACACAACACACACAGCACTCTATAAGACACAACAAAAGACCCCCTCTTAAGGTTGCCCCCTCTTGCTAGAAAAACGTGTAATTGAAAAAAACGTGTAATTGAAAACAAAACCCAAAGAGAGCACCACCTCGCACCCTGTGCCAGCACCAGCACGCGTGCTGTGAGTGTGTCTCCAGCCGAAGTGGTAATGCTCCAGCTGCCGCTGCCCGCGTCAAATGCTGCTGCTGTCACGCGCGTGCTGAGCCGGATGTGGGGTGCCAGGCCATACTTGTCCACGCAGTGGCGCTGGTACTTGAAGATCTCTACACGCAGCAGCAGCAGCAGCAGCATACAACCTTGAATGCGAGGTGCCAGGCCATATTTGTCTACGCAGCGGCGCTGATACTTGTATGCTGCTGCAACACCAAAAGTGAGCAGCAGCAGAGGCAGCAGCAGCAGCAACAGCACTCGACAACAGCAGCGCCATGTAGAATTGCTGAGGCGTGTGTGAGGCGCCAGGCCTTACTTGTCTACACAGTGGCGCTGGTACTTGAAAATCTCTACACGCAGCAGCCGCAGCAGCAGCAGCAGCAGCAGCGGCACCACTTCCAAGTCAGCAGTGCCATGCAGAGTTGCTGGGGCAGGTGTGAGGCGCTAGGCCTTACTTGTCTACGCAGTGGCGCTGGTGCTTGTATATTTCTGCAACACCAAAGGTGCAACACGAAGGGTGAGCAGGAGCAGCAGCAGCAACAGCAGCAACAGCACTGGACAACAACGGCGCCATGTAGATTGCTGGGGCGGATGTGAGGCGCCAGACCATACTTGTCCACGCAGTGGCGCTGGTACTTGTATATTTCTGCAACACCAAGGGTGAGCAGCAGCAGCAGCAGCACTCGACGATAGCGGCATGATGTACGATTGCTGGGGCGGATGTGAGGCGCCAGACCATACCTGTCCACGCAGTGGCGATGGTACTTGATATCTACACGCAGCAGCAGCAGCAGCAGCAGCAGCAGCATACAACCTTGAATGCGAGGTGCCAGGCCATATTTGTCTACACAGTGGCGCTGATACTTGTATGCTTCTGCAACAGCAGTTGTTGTTGACACGGCGTCAGCAGCAGCAGCAGCAGCTGGCACTTGACGTCAGCAGAACTATGTCCAATTGCTGAGGCACACATGCGGCGCTCATCCATACTTGTCTACGCAGTGGCGCTGGTACTTGAACATCTCTACACGCAGCGGCAGCAGCGGCGGCAGCAGCAGCAGTAGCAGCAACATCACAAGCTGCCACACCGTTCTCGCAGCGAACGTCTAGGTGATGTTGAGCGTCCATTTGCCCAATTGCTTTGTTGTTCTTTCCCTTTGATACTTTTGTTACCCTTGCCTGAATGACAGCGCAGCGCACCTGGCTGTCCGCTGTAGTGCTGGCTAAAGGGGTAGGGCTCGCAGGAGTAGCAATACAGCACAGTATTCTCGACCAGAAACTGGACACAGGCAATCCGCCTAACAGGCAAGCATACCTGGTTGCCCGATGTAGTGCTGGCCAGTTGGACCTGGGTAGAAGGAAGAGCAACGCAGCAGGATAACTCTGCCACGCACAAACCACAAAAGCAATTGGCGTGACAGCCGAGCGTAACTGGCTACCCGCTGTATTGCTGGCTGAATAGACATGGGTACGCAGAGTAGCAGCACAGCAGACTATACTACACCAGCCAACCTTTCAAATCCTTCAGTGCTATAACAGCCGAGCGAACCAGGCTCATTGCCTGCTGTAGTGCTGGCTGAAGGGGTATGACGCAATCAAGAAGCAGCACAACACAATATCCTTTGCACAAACCAACTTTGCGCGGACTAGGCAACAGCCAGGCACACCTGGTTGCCCGCTGTAGTGCTGGCTGAAGGCGTAGGGCTCAAACGAGTAGCAGTACAGCACTGATGGGATGTCACACGCGCAGCCAGGGTAGGTGTTGTCACGCCACGTGCCACCTGCAGCACGGCAGGCAAAGACAGATACGCGTACAATTGCTGAGCATGTTTGCTATTGCATGCATGTGTTGAGATCTGCATGCTCCTGGGTATGTGTTGTCACGCCACTTGCCACCACCTGCAGCGCGGCACACCAAGATGCCCACCTATTGCATCTGCTGCCTCCACGACAATCTGCCAAGCTCAACTACTGCATCTGCTGCCTCAAAAATGGGCAAGTTGTCAAACCCTGGCTTCTTGAGCTGAATGCTCATGCACAGCCCATAATTTTACCAAGTAGGCCAACGAGCAGTTGCTGGTGTTGCAGAATCTGCCAAATTGGCTCACCTATTGCATCTGCTGCCTCAAAGATAGTAAAGTTGTCAAACCCTGCCTTCTTGAGCTGTATGCCCATGCACAGCCCACTGAAACCAGCACCAACAATTGCAACAGACAGCCCATCCTTCCCCGCTGCCGCTGCTTCTGCTGCTGCTGCTCCCATGGCTTCTTCTCCGTTTCTTCTATTTTTCGTGTTGTGCAGCAGTGAGGATGAAGAACCAGCTGCAGCAAGCGAAGCAGCAGCAGCAGAAACAGCAACAGCAGCAACAAAGATAGCAAAGGGAAGCAGTAGCAGAAGCAGCAGCAGCAGCAACAGCAGCAGCATGGGTGCAGTAGTAAGATGCTTAGCCGTGGCTGCCTGCATGCGCATGAAGCATGTTAAGAGATGTATAGGAGCCAGATACAACCGGCAGCAAGTGTGCATTGCAATGCTTTGAATGTAGCTGCAGAGAAGGCGAGACACAAACATCTCTGAGCTGCCGATTGTGCTGCCATGCACTCAACATGCGCACACTGCTGCTGCTGCTGCTGCTGCTGCTGCTGCTGTGTTTCTGCCAAGCTTGTGCTAGTGCTGCGCTTTGCTGCGCATACAGCAGGTGTCCTAGGAAACAACAACCATCCCCTTTACCTTTCGTTGGTGTTGTTGGTCCTTGTTAGGCGCTCCACAGCAGATCCAGTTGCTCAACTATCGGAGCTAAGCGGACAGTGACCTCAGCCGTGCTGTACCCATGAAATACCAACACAAATTCGTCTCTGTTTGATAGTAGAGTTGGAGTTTGCCCAAAAGTAGTTCGTCCCCACGATAGGAGGGTATCGCGTGATCATGTGCTACACGGCAGTTGAACAGGCCTTGTTGCCATCACGTGCCTGTATCAGCTGAAACCGGTGCATCCCGGGCTGTTACCGTGCGGCAACAGAGGCTATTGCAGCTGGGGTGTACACAAAGAACGCTGTGTACCATGAGGTGTTCCAGGGCGTTGGGGTTTGAGCTTCACACTCGGCGCTGGAACACTGTGCTTGAGGAAATCAAAATTTTTTTCCTGGCATGTGTCATATACTGTGAGCTGCAGCTACAAGTTGCTGGTGAGTTGGAAGCAGGTTGCCTGTCAGTGCTGTACATGCAACCACGACACTTGCGAGCAGAAGCACCTGTCTTCGATGTAGTTGGCGAGTGGCGTAGCCACGGAAAACAGCTAGTCTGGTTAAATTGCACTTCTCCTGGTGCAGCATGTCACGGCAGCTACTGACTTTGTCGTAGCATCGTCCAAGCAAGTTTGCCTTGTTGTTTGTTTACAGATTTGTCTAAGCGGGTGCAGATACCAGAAATAAAAATAGACAAAGCTTCCGATATTGTCAAACGTAATCTCATGCTGCTTCCAGGGGCTCGTCCAACTCGGCTGCGTTGTGCGGGCGGTGCAGTACGTCGAGCTGGCCATAACTATGACAACGCACTGACATGATGAGCCATACCAACGAAGGTTATGGTCTATATCATGTAGATTGATTCATAGGTTTGCTTTGGGTGGATGACTTACTTTCCCGCCAATCTGCTGCGAAAGCAGAACGCTGCGCTCCATTCATGCGTACCGAACGCGCAACATGAAGACACTTCCAATTATGGCAGTAGAGTATCAGTCTTTATCTAAGCAGAAGCCTCGAAGTCGGGTGGTAGTCACGGCCCTGCTGTGTGTACTCCTCATCGCCACAATTCTCAGCTTTGGAGGCCAATATACGCCGGCAGGTCAGAAAATACAAGATGGCTTTTTGTTTTTTGTGCGAGGATACGCCGCGTTCTCACAAGGCAAACGTGACAGCTGCAGCAGCAGCAACAGCAGCAGCAGCACCAGCACAGCTGCTGCTTCAGCGATTTCCATGGCAGCCAAAGCTGCAATGACGCTTCAATGGCATGTCTTAACAGAGCACAAGTAGTTATGTGTGATGTACGTGCTGCTGTTGCGCTCTTCCTGCAGGTATTTTGCGGTTGCCAACACTCGCACGGCCAGCATCAAGTGAGTCAGCCATAACAATCATTGCAGAGTTCAACAATACAGAGAAGGAAGCACAAGATGCTGCCTCCCAGCAGCAGCAGCAGCAGTTATCCACGGCAACATCAGCCGCACCAGCAGCAGCAGCAGACACGAGCAGCGATGCTGCTGCAAGCAATGGTGGCGAGGATGAGATGTTAGCACAGTACAAGCCCCTGGCGGAGCGGGAATGGCTGTCAGAATATGACGATGACGACAGCAGTTTCACCACACTGGCAGAAGCACAGGCTGCAGCTGCGAAGGAAGCTCCAGCTGACAGAGCTGCAGCTGCTGCCAGCACATTCAGCAGCAGCAGCAGCAGCAGCAGCACATACCTGCCTGCTGGAGCACCACCACAGCAGCAGCAGCAGTCAGGTGGCAGCCAGGGTGAGAAGCTGCAGCAGTATCACGCCCTTCCCAGCTATGCCACGACAGCTTGGGGAGATGAAGATGGCCAATATGAACTAGCAACAGCAATGGGCAGCGGCAGCAGCACCAGCAGCAGCAGGCAAGATGTGGCCAGCTATGCAGAGGAAGCAGCAAATACTTACCACGTACACGAGTCAGCAGCAGCATCACTAGTTGGCAGCAGCAGCACCAGCAGCAGCAGCAGCAGCAGCAGCGACCATGGACAGCCAGACAGCCATGTCTATGAAGCAGCACCAGCAGCACCAGCAGCAGTACCAGCACCAACACCAGCAACTGACTTTGAGGACGAGTTTCATCATATGTACGGGCCTTCAGAGCCATCAGAGCCAGCTATCAACAGGCCAATTTGGGAAGACGGCGATTATGCATATAGTGACCGAGGTTTCATTGAAGATCCTGATTACGAGGAACAGCAGCTATCCCAGCAGCAGGAGACAGCAGATGCTGCACCCCAGCAGCCACTGTCCCCTGCAAACAAACCAACGCTGTTCTATCAGCCTCTGTTAGACTTTGATAGGCCGTTTTCAGGAGACCCTGATTATGATGAGCAGCTATACCAGCAGCAGGAAAACGCTCAATCCCTGCAGCAGCCGATCCCTGCAGACGAATTGATGCTGTCAGAAGCAGCAGGGGAAGTCGAACAGGCGAAAGCGGCAGCGCTGCAGCAGCAAACCTTGGACGAAAGTGATCTACAGTATGGTGGGCTGCAGGCTGCGTTGCAGCAGGAGCAGCCGGCATGGCTGCAGGCATACAATGATGCAGTGCAGCAGCGCACAGCAGCACAGAAGTATACAGCTGAGACAGTATTTGAGGGCTTTAATGATCAGTCGTGGCAGCAGCAGCAGCAAGGTAATGCGTATGAATATGAGTATGATGATATCAGTGCGTTTGACGGTTCAGACGCTTTCTGGGATGAGAGTGAGGATGAGGTGATTCAGCAAGCCTTTTCTCTGCCAGCTGAGTTACCAGTACCGCAGCCTCAGCAATACACAAGCAGCAGCAGCAGCAGCAGCAGCAGTGGGAGACAGCTCCGCGAAGGATGGCGGTACCATCACGTCTTCAAAGACCAGCCAGGAACATTGGACAACTGCCCTGCATCATGGCCTGTACCGAACCTGTGGCTCAAACCTGGCAGCAGCAGCAGCAGCAGCAGCAGCAATGATCCTGTTCAGGTGCTGCCTTTCACAGCAGAGGTGAGCTGGCCACCATGCAATGCAGTCGTGGTGTCCGCAAGCCTTTTGCGTTCCGTGTTGCAATAGTGCGGCAATTTGAAAAGCAATAGCGTAATGCGACTGGCTACAGCTACTGTTGAGACAAGTTCAGACTATTGTTGACTCTGTTTTGTCGTATTACATGGAAAGCGACGCGTTTCGGGCTCTTCACCCTTCATCAGGCTTCAATCCTGTGAACACGGACAGAGTCAACAAATACTCGCCATCAGAAGCACACAGCAACAGGGTGCAGGTTTTTGGGTGAGGTCACTGGCCATGTTGCCAGTGGCTCAAACCCTGTACAATACTGCACTGCAAAAGCAAACCATGAGGTCTTGATGATGAACACAGGGTGAGAACCATGTAATACGACAAAACAGAGTCAACAATAGTCTGAACTTGTCTCAACAGTAGCTGTAGCCAGTCGCATTACGCTATTGCTTTTCAAATTGCGTTCCGTGTTGCAATAGTGCTGCAGAATCAGCCTTGCTGCCATGTGAGGTATGCCCTAAAACCGCCAAGCACCTGCACTCTGACAAGGCCTTAAATAGCCTGAGCAGCTGGCAACGCTGTATGATGTCACGGAAGCTACCTAGGTGATGCTCACCAGCTCATACTGCTGCTGCTGCTGCGGCTGCTGCTGCTGCTGCTGCAGGTTCAGCGCATGATCTGGGAGCACCAGCACCCAGCAGACTGCAGCAAGGCCAAGTTCCTGCTGTACCTGCCGAAACCGCCGACCGGGATCGGCTCCGTAATCCACCACATGAGCACGGCGCTGCAGGCCGCGCTCGATTCCGGTCGGATTCTCGCGGAAGTCCCCGGTCTAAACTTCTTGACATGGGACGGATACTGCCCGCAGGATCAGCGGGCGCTCGGAGGTTGTTACTTTGTGCCGTTGACCAACTGCAGCGTCACGCAGGATATGCTGCTGCAGGCAGAGAATATCGACACGCACACACGGCGATCCCTGCAGCGGTTGCTGAGCAGAGACCCATCACTGCCGCAGTATGTGAAAGCAGGTAAGAAGTTGGCCTATTGAGCATCTGTTGCTGTGCACCGTTCTCAGCATAACATGCGTGCAGCAGATTATATGAATTATATGGCATACGTTGCTGCACTGCAGCTGTGTGCAACGTTACACAATGTTGACTGCACCGTGCTCTGTGGCAACCGGCATGTCCAAACGTCGGACATGGCATGCAGCACAGCAATGCAGCTTTCTACGCATAGATGCGAGCCCAGCGCAAGCATGCCAACAAGCAGTTGATGCTGGCCAGCTTGTGCCACATGCAGACTCCATATTTGTTGGCACTCACGACATGTGATGCATCTTTCTGCTGTCCAATGTTGCTGTTGCAGCGTATGATCTGACCTACAAGTATCCCAACAAGAAGCGGGTGCCTGTCATGTTCCACCACTTGATGGAGCAGAGCTTGATCCCAGCTGAGCGGCACTACTACTGGTGGCGAGCACAGTCAACGGCATACACTGTGCGACCCAATGAACGGACGCTGGCAGAGCTGCAGCACAGAAAGAGGCGAGGGAAAAATTTATGCTGACTGTTGGGTGACTGATGTTTGAAATGGTGAATGGGATGGGATGGGCCCAGTCGTCTGTGCCACTCTGCTGCTGTAGCAGCAGCACAGAAAGAGTTGGAAAGGTTGGATGATGCTGGTTCCAATTCTGTTGCTGTGGCTTGCACAGTGTGGGGTTGACCAACTGTACATGTGTTTAGGCAGTCCATAGGATTGCGCTGGGATCATTACTTCAGTGTGTACACCCTTTCCCTACTGAAGTCCTTGATCAAGGACCGGTCCCAAAAACGTTTCTTGGTGCATTCGCAGCCCACAGCAAGCCCTCTGCTGGGACCCTGGGTGGGTGGGCTGCAGCGTTGTTGCTGCTAGCATGATAGTAAAAATTCCAAGCCAGGATACAGTACTGAACAGAAGCTCGTCCAAGGTTTGCGTAGATGCATGACAGCAGAAGTCATCCCGCCGCATCTCTAAGCTATAGATGATGTGTGCACTCACGCATATGCTGCTGCTGCTGCTGCTGCTGCTGCTGCTATTGCTGCTGCTTGCAGCCTCCTGTTCAGAGGCAACCCGCTGCAGCCCTCCTGCATCAGCGCATTCGTTCGCCACGGCGACAAAGGAAGCGAGTCCACCGTGTTCACCGATGCTGCGTACGAACAGGCTGTGAACAAGCTTCGAGAGATCGATACAAGCCTTAGTCGGCAGATTTTCTTGAGCACGGAGGATCCTGCTACCGTGCAGTACTTTACAAACGTATCAAAGGGATGGGAGACGTCGTACGTCGACATGCCGCGCAAACCTGACACGTGAGTTTACGCAGAAGTATTCCAAAGTACATGCTGCAGCGCTGGTACGCAGAGGATCGGCCAGCTGCTGTGCTGAGAGGCGGCTGCCGAGAGCCGGCTGTTGACTGTCACATGCATGCACAAGCCTTGTGAGGCTCAAAAAAGCAGATCACAACCGGTGGGACCTCGGGCTATGCCCACATGTCTGCTCTCATTACATCAGATCACGTGGCAAGACCACATGCATGCCACATGTATGCTGCTGTCTACTGCCATTGTTGCCTGCAGGAGCATCAGCAACGCAGAGTACATGCGTCGACATGGCTATGCAGAAGAGATGTTGAACGGGCTGCTAAACCTGGACTTGGCACTGGAATGCAGCGGCTTTGTATCCAGCATAGCTTCAAACTGGGCAAGGTGGGTGTTAATGACATGTTATATTGTTACAGCAGGATGATGCCAGGGTATGATCCTGACCTGGCTATGCATCGCTGTGCGCATTGGAAACAAAATCTGTGAACTGCTGCATGCTCCAGCTTGACCACACAGAGCCTTTTTAAGGTAAATTTACCATGCCGATACACGCACACCAATGGCAATCCTTGATAGCGCCACTTCAACTGCAAAACGAAGCTGCTGCTGCTGCTGCCTGCAGGCTGATTGATGAGCTGCGATCCACCGTGCGCTGCAAGGCCGGCGCTGTGTACGTGGATGCTGACCCGCGCTTCTCACCAACTTTTATGAGCTACGGCATGCGGTAGCTGTAGCTGCAGCCGCTACCAAGCAACAGCTGGAATAAACAGAGTCTGCACAGCTCTGATAACAGCTCTGATAACAGGGCATCACTTTGAAATGACAGGGCATCACTACAAAATGCACCTGTCTGCAGAAATGCGGGTGTTTGTGTGGTGACTGTTACATACAAGCCGATATCAAATCTATAGTATAGAGAAGCCATGACACGCAGCGTTGAACGCTAGTAGCTGCTGCAGCTGTCATCACAATGTTTTGTGTCGCCTCCTGTGACAAAACCACCACAGGAAGTATGTAGAGCAGCTGGCGTGTGCGGTGTGCGGGACATAGAATCAGGTGCTGCTGCTGTTGTTGAGCACAGCTGGTTTTGCTTTGAAGCCATGGGAAGTATGGGCAACTTTGGGATGTCTCTGGATGCTGCAATCATGAAATACAGCTGAGTGCAGAGCCAGCCAATATAAAATGAGTGGCTGAGTCTGTACTGCATGTAGAGAATAACAAACTGCATTCTCACAACATCATGATGTGAGGTCCATTATGAAAGTCTTTGGCGCCGCTATGATGCTCAAGTGTCGTGCATTGTGTATTCAGGCCCTGTGTGGCTGGCAGTGGGAATTGAACTGCATACATTACAGCGGCTGGTTGCACTCAGTGCATGGGACAGACCTATATGCTATAGAACTAGTTATCTGTGTAGGTGTGTACACAGCTGGGTGAAGGGTGCTGATGCCGTCACTGGCCCTCGTTTTGTATTGGCTGGGTTTCCATAAAGGGAAGTGCAGAAAGCCAAGAAGATTTGATTGTGTGCCTTGGGTACACTGCTGGTGTGATGCAAGCAATCATAGTTGGCATTGCAAGATATCACAACAGTACACTACATATATGCTCCACTCAAACAGGAGTGGAAGCCCCAGTCAGGAGCGAAAGGGAGGCTCATACGGGGGCTTGCCGTAGCAAGCGTGATTTGAATGCTTTTTGACTGGTACATGGGAAGACACGACTGTTGTTGCTATAATCAGATAGTGCAGCGCTTGAATGATAGTGTTCCTAGGGTATTTTCACATCAGTAGGCCTGGACATGCTGTTCAGTCAGTTGTTAGGGTGCTGATAGGTTTTTTGGTTCTGTGCAGATTGCCTGCCGTTATACTTGCTTCAAAACAACGAGTTCATGTTTGCCTGTGAGGCTGTGTGAGGACATTGGTGGATGCGTACTGCTCAGCACTGCTGTGTTAGGGTTTTTGTGCTCTGCAGGGTTTGTGCCGTTCACGTGCACTCGAGTGCATGTAATTATTACATGATCAAGCGTACTGCCCTTTTTGTGCTATGGTGTGTCAAGTCTGGACGCAGTCGTTGCTGCAGTGCTGCCACTGGTTGCTGCTGCTGCTTTGCATTGTACGCTGTAGCGCGGTACTGCGCGAAAGCTTACCCTGCTACTTGGTGATTTTGCTTTTGAAACAGTCTGAAGCGCGCGGCAGTAATGCCAGCGAATCATACCGTGAAATCGACGGGCAGCGACACAAGAAGCAAAGACAGGACAGATGTCGTTGCTGCAATCAGAAAGCAGCTAGGACTTGCGATGGTGAATGCAACGAACTGGGCAGACGAGAACAGACGGCATCTTGCAGCAGGCTCCCTGCTTGGAGTGGCATGTGAGTGCTGAACCAGCGCTGCTGCTGCTGCTGCTGCTGCTGCTACTGCTGCTTATCATATTAGTTTGTGGATATGCTGCATCCCTGCCAGGCACCGTGTCACTGACACATGATGTGTTGCCCGCTGGCTATCAAAACAGGTACTGTCGACAAACATGCCACTTTAGGTCACCACCGACCCCCTGCGCGGGCGGTGTGCTTGTTGTGCACTTACTGCTGTCGCAGGTGGTGCTGTGCTGCTAGTGCGGCTGCATGGCATCCCTGGAGTGACACGCATCACAAGCAACGCGCAGCTGGCCTCGAGGTGGGTGAGGTTGTTCTGCTGTCATATGCTAATGTATGAATGAGCTATGCATGGTGATGTCTTGTTTCCCGCGTAAGTCATGGGAGGTGGAGTCTGTGACGATGAGGAAGCCTCATGCGCCCTCACACCTCCTACCATTGTCACATGGCATGCAAATGTCAAAGTGTGTAGAATCATGAGTAGTTTCATGCAGCCGCTGCATCCAGTAGATCGTCCAGCAGTTGGAACATGCAGTGATGTGCCATGCCTGTTCCGCAACATGCTGCGTGGAAGGTGCCGCACCTTGCAGCAGTAGCTTGCGTAAGGCTTACGTGTGGCGTTCAGTGTACTAGCCTGCGACGGCCGCGAACTTTCACTTCAAAACAGAATCAGTGGTATCACCAGCATGCCGATCCAGTTGATGACCTGATTGAGAAAGGGGTGTTACACTGGTGCATGGACAAACCAGCTGCATGTCAACTTTCAGTGGCAGTAAATAAATAATAATGATAATAATAATAATAATAATAATAATAATATTAATAATAGTGGCAGTGACTTCAATCTGCACATGGCCGCTGTTTGCCAGTATCACCAAAGCCAAACCTCCTGCACCAGTAACACGCAAGTGGTTCATATGGACATCAGTATGCACAAAAAACCCCGTGCAGAGGTACGTTCGCCACAAAGCGCAGCCACATGATGGTGTGCTGTGCAACAGCAGCACCTGCTGCCTCCACTGCATCTGCTTTGACAACATTTGTGTGCTGCATGGACCAGGCATCACATACTGCAGCCGACTCAGCTGCAGCACACCGTTGCCTCCAACCCATCTTTGCAACTTGTGTTTCAACGGTTATAACACCGTCCACAAAGGAAATGTGAGAGCTTCACTACATGCCTTGCTGCACAGCCGCTGCTAGCACGCCAGGTCACACCCCCCTGCTCAAAAAGCAACCCCACCACAGAATGGTGGGCCACATGCGGCCGATGTAAACCCCGACCCCCCAAACCCCTCCTGGCCGCCCGAGCTCTGTTCCTCAACCCTCTCCCTACCCCCAAAAACATTATCTGCGCATACTATGCAAGTTGCACAGATATGTCAAATCAATCGGTTGGGAGTCCGATGTTTCAAGACTCCAGATCTACTCTCACAAGCTGTCCACCTGCCGCATTAAACCCCAACCCCAAACCCCTCCGAGCGGCCCAAGCGCGAGTAAACCCTGCCTTCCCCTTACAACTGCTGTGCCTCAACAATAATTTGCGTCAGTAGAGAGGGCACAGACTCCTGCTTCGATCTATTCGCCCACTGTGTTTCGCAATAAGTAACGCTGCCACAAGGAATGCAATGGTATCAACAGGCCGCCAGAGATGTGATGTAAAGGCCAGCCCATATTCGTACACACAACAGTAGTATATAAGCGTAGCAATACAATGATCCCTCTTGGTGCTGGCTGCAGAATGGCACAGACGCCTTCCTTCCTGCGCAGCCACTACACAGCCACTAAGGCACAGTAATAGGCAGATATACAGTATGGTAGCCCATCTCACAACTTGCTGCAGGATGAGCGAAGCCCTACACTGCACAGCTGCGCAACTGCTGGTGGTACACCTACAAACACAACCTGCCGCATTGCAGCAACACGGCAGAATGCTGCACAACAACCAACTTCAATTGATGCGACACGCGCACACATGTCTTCCAACTACCATTGCCACTGCTCACAACAGTGCACCACACACACTGCGGCCTTCAAGTCACAACATGAGTAGAATCGCAAGGGACGCCACCAGAACAAGAGAGTGGCCGCATACCAGCTGCCCAAGGTGCTGCATCCCGCAAGGACGATAAGCACGCCAATTCAGCTACAACTTGCAGTTCTGCTCTGCAGCTGCACTGCTGCAGCAGCCACGCACATGTTTGCCGTCACAGTGCAGCCATAACAGTGCAGCAAACGCCACAAAAGCAAACAACATCTGCTCTGCTGCTTGCGGCAGTGTTGGTTCAAACCCAATACAACCAGCGTACTCGCATATGCTTGCACTTGCACATGCTTTGCACGTGACAGCAGTTTTGGATCGACCC
>CADDIJ020002206.1:0-100936 GCA_902809745.2 Tetradesmus lagerheimii | reverse complement strand
ACATTAGTTATTCAAAGATTGGCAGAAGAATTACAAGTGCTTCCACTCCTCCTTCTCCACGTTGACGTAGAACTGCTTGATGCCCTCCAGGGTCAGCTCGTCACGCTTGACCAGAATGCGCACCCGCAGGGTGTGGTATTGACATGTTACATAACATGCTGTGTAACATACGCATTAATGACGCAGCACTTGCCGACATCCTGCTGCTGCATGTTCTGCTGTACGGTCAGCAAGTGCTGACAAAAGGCCCGGAGACTGAAAGTGAAGTTTTGCTGTGAAGTTTCCGTAACTGTCAACTTGCTGCAGTCTCACTCACCGGCTTGTTCATGAACTTGCGGGTGATCTCCAGCGCTTCAGGAGGCAGGGTGGCAGAGAACACACCGACCTGCAGCCAGCACAGAACACACACAATGTGTCAGCAGCCAATGTGAATAACGTGCTTGGGGCACATGTGAAGCTGAAAGCAGATGCCGTAGCCAGTGCCCGTTCAGGGGGCAGAGTGGCGGAGAACACACCAACCTGCAGCCAGCAAGCCGTGTGAGCTGCGTCCAAGTGGGCTCAAAATAACGCAATTCAAACCCACCTGCAGCTTGGGTGGCAGCAGCTGGAAGATGTCGTAGATCTGGTCCTTGAAGCCGTGAGAGAGCATCTCAACGGCCTCGTCCAGCACAAACACAGCATGACAAAGTAACACATTTCAAACCTCACCTGCAGCTTGGGGGGCAGCAGCTGGAAGATGTCGTAGATCTGGTCCTTGAAACCGCGAGAGAGCATCTCATCGGCCTCGTCCAGCACAAACATCTTGATGCTGTCCGCGCGCAGGCAGCGGCGGCGCAGCATGTCGAAGACACGGCCGGGGGTGCCCACCACCACGTGCACGCCTGCACAAGAAAGAAGAGAAGACACACATCAAATTAAGGCGGTCGTGCTATTTATGATGGTGGCGCAGCATGTCGAAGGTGCGGCCAGGGGTGCCCACAACCACATGCATGCCTGCAAAAGGGAACAAGACAAGCCACACATCAATTTAAGATGGCGTCGTACGGTTGGTAATGGCGGCGCAGCATGTCAAACACGCGCCCGGGCGTGCCCACCACCACGTGCACGCCTGCAGTAGGGAGCCCACACAAAAAAATTTGATCAGAGCTTAGACATGGCAACATGCCACAGATGGCTGACTACTGCAGCGGGTGAGAGACAGCATCAACCGTCACCTGCCTCAACACTGCTGCTGTCCTGAGCCACCGGCATTGCTGCTGCGCCTGTCTAAATAACTCCAGAGTAATCCGTATCTCCTGCTCCTGCTGGAGCTGCTGCACCACCTCCTGCTGCTCCCGCTTGCCCAAACTGCAGCTGCTACTGCTGCTACTGCATCCGCTCAGCTTCGCCAAGGGTTCTGCTGCTGCTGCTGCTGCAGCCTGCCTCTCACCTGCGCTCAGGATGCGGGCATCCTCACGCACGCTGGTGCCACCCACGCAGGCGTGGCACTTGACCTGCACGCAAAAAGAACAGCAGCAGGCAATGCACACACCTCAGCCAGGAGCGTGTGAACTCTTCTCAATGGTAAGAGCACATGATAACAGCTAGGCGGGTGTGTCCTGCTGCCCTGCAATCAGAACTGGTGCCTTGAAGCACTTGAAGCCATGCAGGCGTGGCACCATCAGACCTCATCAACCCACCCCTGGCCACTGAAATTCTACCCCAAACCCCCTAGGCTTTGAAAAATTTCTGGACCAAGACCAAGACCCTGAACCTGAAACAACACACCTGCTGCTGGTCGCGCAGGGCACGCACGACCTCCTCAAATTGCTGCATTGCGAGCAGGCCAACGAGCAGATTGAGGAGGTCACGCGCGCTCCGGGCGCCATTGTGCTGCGCCCTCCTCGAACCCACCCAGCCCTGGTACTAGAACAACACCCCAAGCCCTGAATCCTAAACCATACACGCCTGCTGCTAGTCGCACAGGGCGCGCATGACCATTTCAATCTGCTACGCCACCAGCGCAGCCCTCTTTAAATCACCACCCTGCAACCTCCACCCCCTAAAACCCTAACACTTGAACATCCAACACCCCGCATCAAGCACACCTGCAGGTAGTCGCCTACGGCGCGCATGACCTGCTCGATCCGCTGCGCTTATCCAACTATGCGCAGCCAGTCGACAAGGTCATGCGCGCCCTGAGCGCCAATGTGCTTGCAGCCCACCCACCCTCCCCCAGCCCACTGAAACTCCACCCCCAAACCCTAGGCCTAAAACATACATCTCAAGCCCCGAACCTCTCAGAACGCACCTGCAGGTAGTCGCCGAGGGCGCGCATGACCTTCTCGATCTGCTGCGCCAGCTCGCGGGTGGGTGCCAGCACCAGGCCCTGGCACTCCAGCAGGTTGTAGTCCAGGTTGTTCAGGATGCCTGGAAAGGAAAACAAGGCAGCAGGTTTTAGAATTGAAACGCTGAGACATGTGTGACATGACGATAGATCAAGCATGTTGGAAAGCCAGCTATTGGCACTCCAGCAGGTTGTAGTCCAGGTTGTTCAGGATGCCTGCGGTTTTGGAAACATGAAATAACAGGTTTAGCATATAACAAAAATGTGTTGGTTGCCAGCTGTTGAGTGACACTACAGCAGGTTGCGGCTTGAAAATTTGCCTCGAGAGAATTGTAGTCCAGGTCGTTCAAGAAGCCAACCCCATAACAGCAACTGCTGCTGCTGCTCGTGCTGCTCTTGCTGTGATGACCAGGACCAGATCACAGTCACACAGCAACGTACATGTGATACATTCATCACAGCTTTGCACGCTTGCAGGACCACAGTACCTCTGCAGTGTGCAACTGAGCTGTCACTGTTGCCGGACCAGCAAGCGTGCCAACTGCATTGCTGCTGGCTGGCTCAAATCTACACACTGCTCTTGCTGCTGCCGCCCAATGCCGCATGAACCGCAAAACAAACGCCGCCGGCCCACCTGCGCCAGCTGCTTCCAGATTTCCTATTGAACTGATCCCCTCGATACACAAGCCCTACAGCAACCCTACAGCCAGAATCAGGGCCGCACCTGCGCAGAAGGTAGCGGTCTTTCCTGTGCCGGACTGGGCCTGCTGGATCACGTCCAGGTTCTTGGTGAACGGCACAATACCCTTCTGCTGGATGGCAGAGGGCTTCTCGAAACCTGAGGCACAACACAGTGAGCAACGCATGCAGCAGGGCAGGTAAGTGAGCATTTGCTGGCAGGTTCTTGGTGAACGGCACAATACCCTTCTGCTGGATGGCAGAGGGCTTCTCGAAACCTGAGGCACAACACAGTGAGCAACGCATGCAGCAGGGCAGGTGTGAGCATTTGCTGGCAGGTTCTTGGTGAACACAACACCTTCTGCTGGATGAAACAGGGCTTCTTCCCGAGGCTGTAACACAGTGAGCAAGCATGCAGCAAGGTGTACTTTCTGGCAGGTTCTTGTGATGAACACAATACCCCTGCTGGATGGCAGAGGGCTTCTCGAAACCTGAGGCACAACACAGTGAGCAACGCATGCAGCAGGGCAGGTAAGTGAGCATTTGCTGGCAGGTTCTTGGTGAACGGCACAATACCCTTCTGCTGGATGGCAGAGGGCTTCTCGAAACCTGAGGCACAACACAGTGAGCAACGCATGCAGCAGGGCAGGTAAGTGAGCATTTGCTGGCAGGTTCTTGGTGAACGGCACAATACCCTTCTGCTGGATGGCAGAGGGCTTCTCGAAACCTGAGGCACAACACAGTGAGCAATGCATGCAGCAGGGCAGGTAAGTGAGCATTTGCTGGCAGGTTCTTGGTGAACGGCACAATACCCTTCTGCTGGATGGCAGAGGGCTTCTCGAAACCTGAGGCACAACACAGTGAGCAACGCATGCAGCAGGGCAGGTAAGTGAGCATTTGCTGGCAGGTTCTTGGTGAACGGCACAATACCCTTCTGCTGGATGGCAGAGGGCTTCTCAAAACCTGTGCAGAGGAGCAATCACAATGCAGACAACATGAGACACTGCTTGCAGGATGCATATGGATGGGGCGGGGGGCTTGCTTGCTGGCAGGACAGTGTACGTCATGCCTGTATGCTGTGCCATATCAAGCTGCGTGCCCCGTGCATGCAGCCTAATGTTATATGGTGAGTGCCATGGAACTGCTACTGCTGCTGACTGTCCTGCAGCTGAATTGCTGATCCTGCAGGTGTGGGTGTCGCAGCTGCTGCTGCTGCTGCTGGTTGTTGGCACTGCATGCGCGTCGCTTGCAGCACCAGCTACTGCATCCTTGGCTGCCTCTCTGCAACAGCGGCATGTGCACAGGGCATGCCTGCATGCATGCGCCGCCGCATGCTGCTGCTGCTGCCTTTCCGCACAGCCAAGCTGCAGCTGCTGGTTGTTGACAGGTGATGCTGCCAGCAACTTTCTCCAAGGCATCCAAATCCAAGACAGTTTGACCATGCCTGGAACGAATTGAGCTGCTTGCTCCTTGCAGCAGCCAAACCGCGCTGCTGCTGTTGATTTGGGCCTTCTTGCACTGCTGCTTTCCCCTGCTCACTGCATGCCAGTATCATGTGTGTTAGCAGCTCCTGCACAAGCTGCGTATGCCCCACATTCCTGCAGAGCCCGCTGCTGCAGCCTGGTGGGGCTCACCATATGCGTAGATACCACGCAGCAGGTTCTCGTGCAGGCCCATCTGATCGAAGGACTCGAAGGTCTCCTCCCACTCGGTGAAGAAAGTCTCACCCTCAGCACCGCCCTGGGCAGCGCCCATGCTGCGAAGCGCAAGCAGGCGAAGCACATGGCGGGCGTGTGAGCGCACTAGCTGCTGAAGAACGCACTGACGCAAGCACAGGCGTCTGCATAGTCCAAGCCCCCATCCATAACCATATATGAATATAAAGCAAACATTTGAGCACGGCCTGAAGCCTGCTGCGCCACTCGCCGCCCATTTGCACCAGCAGAACCGTCCACCATGGCTGCCCCGCTGGCCCTATCAAGAGCGCCCAAGGGTGCTCACTACTCCTTCATCTTGTCATCGAAGGCCTTTGCATCGTATGCGGTCTCAGTGGTCATACTGGAGAGGCTGCTTTGAAAAAGCTCAGGGAAAGCTGATTGGGGGCTGTTGAAAGCAGGTCACTGGTGTGCGCACTGCAACACCAGGAAAGGAAAGATCTAGGGCGGGGCGCTCGACTATGGGGTGGGAGCCAACATCGTGGCTTTGCGTGACAGGTGGTTTTGCTCGGCACACTCGATCAGGACCGCAGCTGCCGCATTCATCTATACAACTTTATTGCAATGCTTATACTTCATATGGGTGTGTAAGTGCCTGATGTCATGCACGCTGCAAATTTGAAATGACCACCACCCCACCACCACCCCACCAGCAGCACTCAGCAGCCTAAAAGCCACGGCCCCGGTCGCGGGATTCATTGTGATTGAGTGATAGCTGCCTGATAAAGGTAGTGTATTGAAAGCAACTACAGCCGTCGCCCAAAGCTCATTACTGCACGTCTGACCCAAAGGCTGCTGGTGATGAACAGCATCAGCTGTGAACATGCAGCTGTGCGCCGAATATACTTCAATGTTCAGCACATTCTAGCCTGTGTGCAAGCAAGATGACACGTGGCCGGCAGGCATCCTCCCAAAGTTACAGATCACACACATCCCATGTTGCTGGAGCAGCGGATGCCGCAGCAAACACCAGCAGCAAACACAGTTCCCCAGCCCTACACCCAACCAGCATGCCACCTCCACCTGCTGCTGCTGTTAGTCCAACTGTTCCTCAGCTGCAGCTTCAGCTAGCTGCTCTGCCTCAGCTGCTGCTGCTGCTGATGTGTTGCCTGCAGCCCCACCAGGCCTGCTGTGCCGCAACAGCGGCAGCTCCCCAGCATCCACAATCTTCACGCTGCTGCTCAGCTTGCCGCTGCTGCTGCCCTTCTTCTCTATGCTGTACACCACCTCCATGCCTCGCAGCACTGCACAAGCGTACGACGACGCAGCAAGTGCAGCATTTGACAGCGCACCAGCAAGCGTGCACAGCGCACAGCACGGCGCACAGCAGCAGCAGAGCGCAGGGGTGAGGAAGTGCTACTACTGGTACCCACAACAGCGGCAGCAGCAGCAGCAAGGGGTGCCAGGTTGCCGCAATTGTGTGTATGCCAAGCTCCAAGGGTGCCGCCCATCCACACCACCACTGGCACACCACCGCTTGGGCCCTGAGCTGCTGCTGCTGCTGCCGGCCGTCCACAAGCTGCAGTTGCTGTATAGGCTCCGGTCCGAACATCTCTTTGTGGTGATATTCAGTCATCGCTCCTCTCGCACATCTGCGCTGCGCCAGCCCCGCTCGAACTCAACTCGCGGGCTGAGCTGAGTTGAGTGCGAGTTTAGGTGCTCTCAGTGATCTCGCCGCTGTCTGCGATCACGACCTTCTTGCTGGTGGCGCCGCCGCCGCTGCCGACTGCCTCCACCTTGTAAACCACGTCCATGCCCTCCAGCACTGCACAGGTTTCAGGGTTTAGGAGCGGTGGAGGTTGGGGTTTTGTGTTGGCGGCGGGGTGGGGTTTTGTGGTGTGGACAGGCGGCGATGGTGATGATCGTGTGTTGCCAGGGGTTGGTGCAGGTGGATGGCGTGCATGGAGATGTATGAAGACAGTGGCTTGTTGCATCCATGAAGTGTGAGACATGACAGCGCAGAGGTACTGTGCAAGTAGAATGGATCCAGGGCACCAGGTAAATGACCTGCCCAGTCCTCCTGGTGCTCAGTGTGCCGCATGGATGATGCAGTACACTACTATGCGCATGCTCAGCATAGCACACTACCAAGCCTAGGCAAATGAGGCTACCAAGGAACACGCGTGTAGGACCTCTGATGCATTGATTGATTGGATGGTACACTGCCAGTGGCCAAACACTACCTGGCGTCCGTCCAGCCATAGCATGATGATGATGCTGTCGTGCTAAAAAGCAGGCCCAAATGTAACAAAACATAAACATAACATAACAACTGCGCAGGGCTTACGCGCCCGTCCAGCCATGCTGTCTTGACTGTGGTGATGAAGAACTGGCTGCCGTTGGTGTTGGGGGCACACAGCGTGCACGGTCAAGCTATAGCACTCAGCGTGACTGTGGTGACTGTGGCACTTCATGAGCTGACTCTCGGACTCAACACGACCAAGCCTACGCAATGAGGCTAGCAAAAAAGAACTCAAAATAGCCAACCGCGCAGCGCGCAACGCACCTTTTCCGAACACGACGTGGCGCCCGTCCAGCCATCATGTGATCATGCTGCTGACAGGGGTGATGAGTAGTAAACCATAATATGACGGTATGACATGATGGTATACTACTCACTACCCCTGGCTGCTGACGTGCTCAAAACCGGACCCGAATGTAACAGAATTCCAACATAAAATTACAAGCAGCGCTCACGCACCCTTACCGAACACCACGTGGCGCCCGTCCAGCCAAGCTGTCTTGACTGTGGTGATGAAGAACTGGCTGCCGTTGGTGTTGGGGCCAAACACAATTGTAACAAAATTCAAACATACAATAACAACTCACGCACCCTTGCCGAACACCACATGGCGTCCGTCCAGCCAGGCCGTCTTGACCGTGGTGATGAAGAACTGGCTGCCGTTGGTGTTGGGGCCCGCGTTGGCCATGGACAGGTAGCCGGGGCCCTTGTGCTTCAGCTTGAAGTTCTCGTCCTGCAGGCAGAATAGCAAGAAGTTTGAAGGATACCCTGAGTATTTGCAGGAAAACCTGAGTGGCTGCAGGAAAGGTACTATATGGGCAGAAGCGTGCATGGGCAGGTAACTTGGGCCCTTCTGCTGTGCTAACCAACTGCTGATCAATGCGCGAAGCAGCGGTCCCTCATGAAGCTGCAGTGCACACGTGCAAATGTGCAAATGCCAGATTTTGCAGTTATAAATTCGAAAAAACGAAAGCCGCCGGGGCTCACCGCGAACTTCTCGCCGTAGATGCTCTCACCGCCGGTGCCGTCAGACCTGCAGCAGGCAGCAAAGCAGCCATCAGCACTGGCGTATCTTGTGAAAGCTTGGGATGTGCACAATAGTTGCAAACATAATGGGGCGGTGCTCCCTCTTTCTTCCGCCCCGGGGGGCGCGGGGCCGATGGCGTTGATGCTATGGCTTGATTTGGTAATTTGATGATGATGATCAGCACTGGCGTGTGGCGTGGTCCACTGGTGTGAGGCAGCGCCTCAGCGTCCCGATATTGGGTTGAACTGAACTGCGAGATGACGCGGTGAAAGATGGAAGTACTACCGTCACTGTGTCACGCTATTTGCGCTCACGCTCCTTTTTTGCGCTAAGCTGTGTGCCGACCCACCCACAGTGAGCCATCACCCCAGCCATGTTCATTGCTTAGCTTGTCAGAAGTCCATGGGGCTACAGGTGTCTGTTTGATGTTACAACAATGCTACGTTTGGCAACAATGTACCTGCCAGGAGCAGGTTGCTGGTTGATGGCTTTGTGACAGCAGAGCTGTCACCTGTTATATCACCTGGTATATTGTTGCCAAACGTAGCAAACGTAGCATTATTGTAACATCCAACAGACACAAGTAGCCCCATGGATTCTGACAAGGTAAGCAATGATCATGGCTGGGGTGCTGGCTCCCTGTGGGTGGGTCAGCACACAGCTTAGCGCAAAAATGGAGCGTGAGCGCAAATAGCGTGACGGCTGTCGCGTGAGGTGAGCGCTACAGGCATTTGGGCGCTAAGTGCTGCTGCTAGTACTAGTCAAACTACTTTGACTAGTAATAGCAGCAGCACTTAGCGCCCAAATGGCTATAGCGCTCAGCTCACGCGACAACTGCCCCCCCCCCACAAGAGGATTTTCCTGAATAACATTGGACATCCAGCTGTCAGGCTCTTCACTTGGTCTTCCGTGTCTGGGCGTAGTCAGCACCCTGCCTAATACCAGAACCCGCCCCCGCAAACGACGGCAAACAAGAAAACCTGCTTATTCCAAAACCCTGCCCGCCAAACAACGACAACATCAGCTGTCAACACCACATCAGCTCACTTGGTGAAGTCTCCGCCCTGCAGCATGAACTGCGGGATCACGCGGTGGAAGATGGAGCCCTTGTAGTGCAGCGGCTTGCCGCTCTTGCCGGTGCCCTTCTCTCCGGTGCACAGTGCGCGGAAGTTTTCAACAGTCTTGGGTACAACGTCACCAAACAGACCCATCACAATGCGGCCTGCGGGCAAAAAAGAGACAGATGAGTTGAGGCATGTTTGTCAATGACTCGCAGGTGCACAGTGCGCGGAAGTTCTCAACAGTCTTGGGCACAACATCACCGGACAGACCCACCACGATGCGGCCTGGGGGCAGAAAGTGACAAAGGGGTCAGGGCATGTTTGTCAATGACTTGCAATGCACAGTGCGCGCAAGTTCTCAACGGTCTTGGGCACAACGTCACCAAACAGACCCATCACGATGCGGCCTGGGGGCAGAAAGTGACAGAAAATAACATAATTGTGAAGCCAAGGGCAAGCAGAAATGTCAACGACTTGCAGGCGCGCAGCAGCACTGGCTCGCTATGTACAGACTGCATGTCGCCGACATGTGTCAAGTACACTCATGTGCATCACATCGCTGTGTTGATCCATGATGTGCTTTGCCACAAGCTGCAAGCACAGTTGAACAAGCCTGAATCAACATGCCCTGATGATGACAGCAGACACCCTGGCAGGTGGTTGGGCAGTTGCTGCTGCACTGCTGCTTGTGCCAGTGATCGCTGGCTACGCACCTGCTGGCTTGCCATCAATCTCGACATCGAAGAAGACCTGCGATCAGTGATGATGCACCCTCAATGAGCGCTGGGCACGCTACAGCGGAGGGAAGAAGACGTCTGGAACCATCAGTCACCTTGTGCGTGACCGCTGCCTTCTTCTTCTCCTTTGCGGCCGCTGTGCCAGCTGCAACAACCAGCACCAGCAGCACAGCTGCGAGAGCACATCGCTTCATCTTGCGGTGCCCTGCTGTCCTTTCTCCCGGCTACGACTGGAACCTGCAGTGCTGCAAGGTCACCATTTACAGTAATCAATACAAAATAGTCAAAGCATGGGGGATCGAAGCCCATGAACAGCGTGATGGGCGACAGCAGAGCCCTGGCCTACCAATACGCCTGGACCCTCAGTAACATCTTGCAGCTGGGCCCCTGCGCAGCAACGAAGTACGTGAATAGCAGTGGTGGAAGCACGTATGTAAATGCACTCAGATGGCGCAGCTTGTGGACCTCCGGTAGCTTGCCGAAACAAACCACTTCAACTAGGGCCACCGACCAGATCACGTTGTGCTTGATCGCCAGCTACGCCTCATAGTTACGATGTCTGCACCTGCAAAAGCTTCTATGACGCTGGGGCAGCGCTTCACGGCGCTTATGAACAGCCCAACAGGTCAGCAGGCTGTGTGTGCTGTTGCAGGCGCGTAAGTGCATTGCTGATGGCGCTCAATCCTCGCTGCATCGCCGTTTTGTTGCTTACAGGCCCGAAAACAACACACTTCTGGGGCCCAGTGGCGAACTGGGGCTTCGTGCTTGCGGTGAGCAGCAGCAGCTTTCAGCAGCTGGTGCCAACAGCAGTTGTAGCAGCATATGTGCAGTATCTCAGCGCCTACACCAGTACTACAGCAATTTGTGCGGCCTTTACACGTGATACTGACAGCTGGCTGCGTTGTGACTCGCAGGGTCTTGCAGATATGAAGAAGACCCCAGATGTGATCTCGCCAAACATGACATCAGGTGGGCATTGCTGCTGCAGCAAACACCACTCAATGGAGTGCTGCAGCGCACACCTTTTGCAGCAGTAAGCCACGTGCATCTATGATGCAGCTGGCCGTAGTGTCAAACGCCGCATGCATTGCAGCGTGTTGACCCAGAGCGCATGGTATTCTGGCGGGGTTTTGTTGGTCAGCAACAGCAGCGGTGGGAGGTAGTTGGAGTGCAGGTTGAGCAGCACTGTGTTCATCATCACTCACAGTAGTACCGCATCACTGTTCAGCAAACTCCACTGCTGTGCCCTTCCTGTAAGTTGTGTACTCCTGTGCCCTTTCTCCTATTGCGCAGCCATGTGTGTGTACAGCTGCCTGTTCATGCGCTTTGCGTGGATGGTGCAGCCGCGCAACTACCTGCTGCTGGCGTGCCACGCGAGCAATGAGACAGTGCAGCTCTACCAGCTGAGCAGGTGAGGACAGAAGGGGGGGGGTGCGGTGCACCTCTCTGCGGTTCTAGTGGGTTGGGTGGCATGGCACTGAGACAGCAGCTGTCTCAACAGAGCAGTGAGGGAAAGGGGGAGGGGGATCAAGCACCTTTGTTGGCCTCAATAGTACTAGGCTCCTACTGTGGCGCGGATGGTGCAGCCGCGCACCTACCTGCTGCTGGCCTGCCACGCGAGCAATGAGGCGGTGCAGCTCTACCAGCTGAGCAGGTGCGCACAGCTTGGGGGGCCCGGGGTCACGTATCGTTACTCTATACGTACTGTATCAGTGTATCATAGGTGCCAGGTCCATCGCGCAAACCGCGTTCTTTGTGGTTTCAATCTATGGTATGGCTGTAGCATGGCAGGCGGTGGTATGACTGTAGCATTTCAGGCGGTTGTATGGCTGTGGCAATGGGACGGTGCAGCTCTACCAGCTGAGCGGGTGCACACAAGGAGGCGGGGTTCTTCTTGTGTTACCAGGGGAGCGAATCCTACTGGCTGGCCACACACAACGTCAGGGCTCAGAATGGGGCTCTGCGTCACCGTAAAACACACCGCATGCATAATGGGGGCCAGGGTTTGAGCTCTGTGCGGGTGTATTGCCATAGTATTAGGATGGTGCAGCTCTCACAACAGAGCCAGGGAGGGGGCCGGTTCAAGAATGTGTTTGCAGAACAGGTTTGCGCTGCCTGGTTTTGACGTGTGCTGCTGGTTCGCTGCTGCTGCTGCAGGTGGTACAACTGGTACAGCACGGAAGGCAAGCAGCTGGAGGCACAGGAAGCCGCCGCAGCAGCAGCGCCTGCAGCCAAGTAGTGCAGTGTGGCTTGTGATCAGCTCCGCCTGACTCTGGAGGCACAAGAAGCCGCACAGGCAGCAGCAGCAGCGCCTGCAGACAGTAGTGGCGCTTGTTGTGCCCAGGCAGCAGCAGCAGCAGCTGCAGCCAGCGGTGCAGCTTGTGATGCCGCAGCTGCGACAGTGGGGGTTGATGGGCTCTGTAGAGCAGCAGTATCTATAGACTCATGATCAGCTGCGGCTAAACTAAGCTCACGGTAGGCTGCTGCTGAATTATGAGGCACGCTGCTGCTGCTACAGCAGCAGGCCTGCAGCCAAGTAGTGTAGCTGATTCAGCCCAAGGCTTATTGCGGTTGAGTTGGGCCGGCTCTGTCTTGCGCCTGTTTGCTGTCGGGCTTGAGAAGACAAGCAGGGTGTGCAGTGCTGCTCTAGCAGCAGCAGCAGCAGCACTCCTGCAGCGCACTACTTGCTACGGAGCAGATCCACTGCAGTGATATCTACCTGCAGCGTAGTGATTTGCGTGCGTGTACAGCAGGCTTCAAGCTGCGCTGCACAGTGCTGCAGTTTGCAGTGTGCTCAGTCCCCTGCTGCTATTTGCATCAAGTGGATTGTTCCTTTGATCGCTTGCTGTGTTGGGTTTGAGGCGCAGCTCACAGGACGATCTGTGTGGCCTGGCGTGACAGCCAGGTCCAGCAACCATACATTCTACTCAGGCAGGCAAGCAGGCAAACATGAGCAGGAAAGAACGCAGCGTTTTTTGCCTACATCCCATTGCAAGGTGGCGTTTTGCCAGTGTCTCTTGTAGTGCTGACTGCAGCTGGGCTGGCGTGGTTGGGTTGAATCTGCCTGGCAACAGTGTATGCTGTTAAGTGTGGTTTAGTGGTTCTGTTATGGCAGTTGTGCAGTAGCCAGTGTGTTGTGGTGGCTGCGGAATGCATAGCAGTAGAGGCCGTGTTGCCCTCTGCCTGTGAAAAGTCGGCAACACTAGCAGAAAAGCAAGCGGAGACACCCAAACCTTGAATGCATGACTGCATGTGCGTGTCTGCGTGTGGGTGGTGGTGTTTGGGCCTCGTCTTTTGCATGCAGCCCTACTAGGTTCTGTCCAAGGTAGTTTTGCTAGGCTAGCACATGCATCGACCCCTAGTATTTTCACGTCAATGTCTTATGTGGTGTGATGTTGCGCTGTGGTTCAAAGCAGTAGTGCTTGAAACAGTACTGGCAGTGTCAAAGAACGAAATTAGACGGAACCAGTGTGTTTCCTGCAGCCGCTTGTTCACAATGTTAGGTGATGCGCAACACAGCATGCAGCAGCGACGGTTTATGACTGGCGCACAGCCATGCAAGCGTCTTTGCTTGCATGCATGCATTCTGCTAGAGTGCTGCTGCTCTTACAGCCGCACAAGTTCTGAGGGCACGCAGGCTACCTGGTTTTGATGCCATCAAACACAATGATTGTGCAGCTGGATGTGTGCTTGACCTGGTCCGCGTGCATGTTGGTTTCGTCAGCATCGTCACAGTGATTGCTATCTATTCTTATATAGTGTTGCTGCAGCTTATGCGGCAGCTACTGGGGTGTATTTGGTGCCTGCTGACTGTGTCAGGCCGGCCAACACGGTGTTCAGCAATCCATCATGGCGTTTTGCATGCCGCTGGTGGACCCCGCAGGGTGCAGCTTGTTGTCGTGGTGTTACGGTCTCGTGCGGGTGTTGCGCTGTGCTGGCAGCTATCGTGGCGTTTTTGCACAGCAGCAGTCGATGGCCTGACAGAGCCCCAGAGCTCCAAAGTTGTCACCTTGCATGTCCCAGGTCGCATACGCTTGCGGCATACGCTTGTGATATGTGTATTATGCTGTTTAATACGTGTTTTGCGCATTCTGGCGTATATTACACACAGACAGGCACGTGTTGTATTTCGCTTATGACAGCCAAATGTCGAACGCTGCAGCGAGAGTGCACAAGCATCGAGACACAGTAGATCACATTTGCTCAAGCATACTCGCGCGCTACTGTCCCAGGCAAGACCGGGCATGCAGCTCCTGACATCACGCACCAGATGCCATCTCAAGTAGGCTTAGCTAGGAGCCAAAACAAAAGGACGCATTCGCCAGTTATCTGCGAGCAGGAGGCGGGCTTGAAGGCGCAGTGCATCAGGGGTGAGTGTCTCGTGCAGCTCGCCAAGCGGAAGCTTCAGGACCGTTCAAGGACGCAGCTGTGCAAAACAACGTTCATCGTTGGTTTGTCCGTGCGACTGCATCTGTAGCAGGCCGTCTTCCTGCGAACTAGTACTATACTTGTCTTCAGCGAGGTTGTAGCGAAGCACTGGCAGCCTTGCAAGCCATTATACCGCTGTATGTACATACATTGAGTTAAGATCTTGTGGAATGCAATCTGTCTGTTGCCAAAGTTCACACCGGTTACCCAGCGAGATCTTCGCAGCCCTAGCAGCGAGCCAGCGTCGCGCACATGTTCTTCGAATCGTACATTTCATCTGCGCGCGCGTGCATACACCCCCCGGCGATCCAGCTGGGGGTTACGAGCAAAGCTGCATGCTGACACACTAGACTCACTAGCACTCCCATCTGATGCTTCCCTTGCATTGCACGTATGCATGTGTTTATCCGCTGCTGTATGCTTCAGAAGTATGTAAATTCACTGCAGGTCATTCCTTACTAGGCTAGCTCTCCCACCTGATCACCCCTACCTTATTTTGGACGATCTGCGCCAGACCTGTCTGTCCTCGTGTGCACCTGCATCATGCTGCTGCTGCTGCTGCTGCTGCTGCTGCTGTGCCTCACTCAGGAGCAGGCGACCGCAGCATGGGCATGGATAGGAACGCAACCAGCGCAGATGCAGCAGCAGATGCAGCGCCGCAGCCGGACCAGCTGCGACACTTGGAGGCGGCCCTGCGGGCGCGTGATGAGACGATTAACGTGCTGCAGGTATGTCAAACAATGGATTTAGACAGACCCTGTACACAGTAAATGCAAGCTGCACACCTTGATATGATGCAAAGCTGGACCAGGAGGGGCAGGCATAGAATAGCAGGTTTTTGTTGGTTCCGTCTGTGTACATAGGACTGAAGCGTGATGAAGGGTGAAGAGCCATCTGGAGCAGGCGCTGCGGCAGCGCGACGATACGATCAGCGTGCTGCAGGTATGTAAAAGAACGGATTTAGACGGATACTGTGCACCAAGTAAATGCAAGCTGCGCACCTTTGATGCAAAGCTGGACCAGGAGGGACAGGCATAGAATAGCAGGAATCTTTTGGTTCGGTCTGTTTTTTTAATTGCAGCGTGATGCAGCGCCGCAGCCGGACCAGCTTCGCCACTTGGAGCAGGCCCTGCGGGCGCGCGATGAGACAATCAGCGTGCTGCAGGTGTGTGTTGGTTCGTTTGTGTCGTTTGTGTTGATTGATTGTTGTTGAAGCCTGATGAAGGGTGGAGAGCCCAGAACGCGTCGCTTCCAGGTATAATACTAAGACAAGCACCAACAATCGCTTGGATTGTATGTCACAAGCAGCGGTAGCCAGTCGCAATAGTATGTTGCTTTTCGAATTGCGGACCGCCTGCGCCACCTGGAGCAGGCCCTGCGGGCGCGAGACGAAACAATCAGCGTGCTGCAGGTATTCAACCACTAATAACTTTGGGCTTTGGATTTCAGTTGATGGTGGTTTCTTTGGTTTTGTGTTTCAATCAGTATGCTGGAGCAGCGCCGCAGCCGGACCAGCTGCGCCACCTGCAGCAGGCCCTGCGGCAGCGTGATGAGACAATCGGCGTGCTGCAGGTTTTGATGTATTAGTGTTTTGAGCTCTGTATCGAGTCGATGTTGGTTTCTTGGGTTTTGATTCTCCTAAATGTGCTGGAGCAGCGAAGGCGTTGGGCCCTGGGTTAGCAGCAGCTGCGGGAGCGCGATGAGCCGATCGGCGTGCTGCAGGTATGGTTAGCCATAGCAATGGTTCGGTCTTTGTTCACAGGATTAAAGCCTGATGAAGGGTGAAGAGCCTGAAACACGTCGTTTTCTGTAATGATGCACGGCCTAGAAGCAACAGCAGATTGAACTCTACTCCGCAGTAGCAGCAGCCAGCAGGGCCCAGCACCCACAGCTGCCACAGCTGCAGCAGTCACCAAAGCAATGTATTAAAGCAGCCCACACCGCAAGCCCAAAACACGCCTCTGCCTGAACCCCCTCTCATTTGCACGTGAATCCCTCTCTGATCACCAATCACCTATCGTTACTAACCAAATCAGGGCATTTTTCTTATTTTGAATGCTGCAGCGGCGGCTGGAGCACTTCAGGGGCTGGCTGGCGGGTGTGCAGGAGCAGGTGACGGCGCGTGACCCGCAGATCATCAAAAACGCGCGGCGGCTGTACGTGGGAGGCATACCGGAAGGAACAAAGGAGGTGAGGAAACCTGCGGCATAAGAAATGCTCGGCAGCCCTGCAACCTGGGTTCATAGGGTTTTATTACGGTTAAGACCAACCCTGGATGCGGGATGAGATGGGGTGGGGTTTCTGAAAGGGACGGCGCGTGACCCGCAGATCATCCAGAATGCTGCGGCTGTACGTGGGAGGCATCCCGGAAGGGACCAAAGAGGTGAGGACACCTGCAGCGAGTTGCCCGCTGCATCTCTTGGGTGGTTGCAGCAGCGTGTCTGTCACTGTTGGATGTGTTTGTCAAAAACGCGCGGCAGCTGTAAGTGGGAGGCGTCCCGGAAGGAACCAAAGAGGTGCGCACCTGCAGCCTGCTGGCTGCCGCATATCTTTGGTGGTTGCAGCAGTGTGTGGTGGTTGCAGCAGTGTGTGGTGGTTGCAGCAGTGTGTGGTGGTTGCAGCAGTGTGTGGTGGTTGCAGCAGTGTGTGGTGGTTGCAGCAGTGTGCTTCTGCTGGGTGTGTGATCACCAAGAATGCGCGGTGGCTGTACGTGGGAGGGATCCCGGAGGGGACCAAAGAGGTGCGCAGCTGCGCATTTTGGCACTTGCAGTAGTTCTTTCTATTGTATTGCATGTTTTCACTGTACAACAAGAGGGGGGTTGGAAGGTCCAAGGGAGGTGAGCAGCTGCAGCGGCAGCTGGAGCACTTCAGGGGCTTGCAGGGGTGTGCAGGCTCAGGTGACAGCTTGGGACCCCCAAATAATCAAAAGTGCATGGCGGCTGTAAGCGGGAGGCATCCCAGAGGGGACCAAAGAGGTGCGGAAACCTGCAGTATAAGAGTGGCTTGGCAGGCACTGAAACCTGGGTTGCACACGCTGCTCTAGGGCTGCCACGTGGCCGAGCTGAGCCGCGCAGCCAACCTGGGTCCATAGGGTTTTGTTAAGGTCAAGACCTACCCTTCAGGGCGTTGCTGGCGGAGACCCGCAGATCATCCAACGCGCGCGATGGCTGTACATTGGAGGGATTTTGGAATGCCCGGGCCTCCCATCAGCGGTGGAAGGTCAGCATCAGGCCACCCCTCCCCTACCTGCCATTTCTCTTGCTTTGACCATTTTGACCCCTGTTTTGACCAACCTTTGTTCGCTGATTCTGGATGCATCCTGCCCATTGCTACCCGTCGTTACTTACAGGAACGGCTGCGTGCAGGTCAGCAGTGATCAACCCCGCATTTCACCTTCTTACCTTGTTCTGCTGCAATCTGTTTCACTTTGATTTACACAGGAGGAGCTGCGTGCATTTTTCGAGGGCGTGATGGCATCAACTGGTGCTGCTGTTGCGCCTGGAGCCCCAATCAGCAGCGTGAAGGTCAGCAGCATGCCGCCCGCCTCCCCCCTGCCACTTCTGTTCTTTTGACCACTTTGACCAATTTTTGAACGCTGATTTTGTACACATCCTGCCCATTGTTGTACCTCATTACAGGAGGAGCTGCGTGTGTTTTTTGAGGGAGTGATGGCGTCAACCGGTGCTGCTGTTGCGCCTGGACCCCCCATCAGCAGCGTGAAGGTCAGCAGCGACCGGAGCTATGCATTCCTGGAGCTGCGAAGTATCGAAGAAGCGAGCAACGCCATGGCGTTTGACGGCATCCTCTTCAACGATGTAAACCTCAAGGTAGGGGATTAGGGGTTAATGGTTTGCTTGTGTTCGTCGTCTGTGCTGATTTTATTTTGCAGCCATGTGTTCTTGCGGCAGCATTTCGAGGAAGCACTCTGTTCAACTATGTCAACAAACCTCACCTCTTGCCATTGCAGATTCGTCGCCCCAGCAACTACAATCCAGAGGAAGCAGCGCCCCTAGGGCCCGCCACCCCTGACCCAACAGTCACCACCGCACACCTGCCAATGTGCAAGACGGTTGTGGAAGATACCTGGGACAAGATATTTGTGGGAGGCCTGCCCTGCAACTACGGGGATGAGCAGGTGTGTTATGTTATAACATCATAAGTAATGTTCTTTGTTATTTGACTTAATGGTGAATTGCCAGTGTGTTGGGTGGCGGCACACCTGCCCATGTGCAAGACAGTCGTGGAAGATACCTGGGACAAGATATTCGTGGGAGGCCTGCCCTGCAACTACGCAGACGAGCAGGTGTGTTATTCTGTTACAAATGTTGTTACTTTGGTTTGAGCCGGTCGAGCCTGCTTCAGATATGTGCATCTGCCAATGCGCAAGACGGTTGTGGAAAACACCTGGGACAAGATATTCGTGGGAGGCCTGCCCTGCAACTACGCAGATGAGCAGGTGTGTTATGTTACAAATGTTGTTACTTCGTTTGAGCCAATGTGCGTCTGCCATTGTGCAAGACGGTCGTGGAAGATACCTGGGACAAGATATTCGTGGGAGGCCTGCCCTGCAACTACGCGGATGAGCAGGTGTGTTATGTTACAACACCATACGTAACACCCCTTGTTATTTCAATTGATGATGCTTTGCCAGTGTGTTGGGTTGCGGCGCACCTGCCAAGGTGCAAGACGGTTGTGGAAAATACCTGGGGCAAGATATTTGTGGGAGGGCTGCCCTGCAACTACGCGGATGAGCAGGTGTGTTATTCTGTTACAAATGTTGTTACTTGGTTTGAGCCAAGTCGGCTTAAGGTATGTGCATCTGCCCATGTGCAAGACGGTGGTGGAAGATACGTGGGACAAGATATTCGTGGGGGGCCTGCCTTGCAACTACGCAGACAAGCAGGTATGTTTTGTTATAACATGAAAGTGACAGGCATTGTTATTTCAATGTTACGGTGGGTCGTCAGTGTGTGGGGTTGCGACACACCTGCCCATATGCAAGACGGTCGTAAAAGATACCTGGGACAAGATATCCGTCGGAGGCCTGCCATGCAACTACGCAGACGAGCAGGTGTGTTGTTCTCTTACAAATGTTGTTACTTGGTTTGAACCCAGTCAGCTCAGGGTATGTGCGTCTGCCAATGCACCATACGGTTGCGGAGGGTGAATGGGAAACGAGATTCGTAGGGGGCCTGTATGGCAACCGCTGAAATGAGCAGGCGCTACCGTGTTACGTTGGTTTGGAGTTTTGTCCAAACAAGAATACTTTGTTCATTGGTTCGCCAATCACAAGCACTGAAATCAAATGTTAGTACCTGCTGCTTCTGCTGCCGCTGCTGCTGCTGCTGCCATCAGGTGAAGGAGCTGCTGGCTCCCTATGGAGCGCTCAAGAGCTTCAACCTGGTCATGGACAAGAACACCGGCAAGAGCAAGGTGCGCTGTGCACAGATGCTGATTAAAGCAGCCTCGCTCCCGCCCCATCATGGACACAAAAGGTCCCATGGCACTTCACAGCGTACAGCGCATGTCGTCGATCAAAATGTACATCAGCCTCCTGCCTCTGATGAAGCTCAAGTACGCATTAAGCGTAAAGGTCTGTTGCTGAGTATCTACTTGCTGCTGCTGCTGCTGCTGTGCTCAGGGCTACGCGTTTTGCGAGTTTGCTGACCCCCGAGTCATCCCTCAGGTCATCAACGGGCTGCACATGCAGGTGAGGAGATAGAGTTGTAACAACTAACAACCAAACCAACAGCATAAAAAAACAGCGGCAGCTACATGACCCGCTGGTCATCCCTCAGGTCATCAACAGGCTGCACATGTAGGTGAGGATATATTCTGTAACAACCAAAGTAAAAACCCAAGTGAAAACAGCCTTAGCAACAGAAAATCAATGCAGGTGAGGGGATAGACTTGTAAGAACCCAATTAACAAGCCAAGTAACAGGATAACCAGGCAGCGCCAGCATCATGATCCAGCAGTGTGATCGCTCAGGTCACTAACGAACCACGCCATGATTGATGGCATCAAGCTGGGGCGTCAACCACACGCACTCAACCCTGTTGCGTGTTGAAATCTCTTAACCCTGTTTGCAGCGTCTGGAGCGCAAGGTGCTCACAGTGAAGCGGGCACTCGAAAGCAACCCTGTCATGTGTCATTCTCTAAATGCCTGTCGTGTGTCATTCTCTAAACCCCTGTCATGTGTCATTGTCTAAACCCCGTTTGCAGTGTCTGGAGCGCAAGGTGCTCACAGTGAAGCGGGCACTCAAGGCCGCTCTGTCGCGTGTTATTCTCCCAACCCCTGTCGTGTGTCGTTTTCTCAACCCCGCAGTGTTTTGAGCGCAAGGTGCTAACTGTGAAGCGAGCACTCCAGGGCAACAGACAGGGGGGTGGCAGCAAAAACATGGCCCCTGCACTGGGATCAACTCCAGCAGCAGCAGCAGCAGCATCTGGTGGCAGTGGCAGCAGCAGCAGCAGTGCGCTGCGGCACCAGCACAGTGGTGGTGCGGCAGCAGCAGCAGCAGCAGCAGCAGCTGGCAGCGTGAGTAGCAGCAGCAGCAGCATTAGCACGCTGCAGCAGCAGCAAGGGGGTTACGGGCAGGGAGATCAGCAGCAGCAGCAGCCGGGAGGTGCAGGTTATAACGGACCAACACACCATCACCAGCAGCAGCAGCAGGGGTATGGTCCAGGGTTTAGGAATGGTCCTATGCCTGCTGCTGCTAGTGGCAGGCCTTATAATAACAGCGGCAAGAGTTTAGGGGCGTACATGAACAGCAGCAGTGGAGGCCCTGCTGTGCCAGAGCAGCAGCAGCAGCAGCATGGAGGTCCCCCTGGTGCTCCAGGGCCTTCTGGTGGTGGTGGTTTAGGGCTTGGCGGGCCGCAGGGTTTTACAGGGTTTTACATGCCCGCAGGGTTTTACCATAATGAGGGTCCAGGGTTCCCAGGCCCTGCTGGGACACCAGGTCAGCAGCAGCAGCATGCGGGGTATGGCAGGCCGCTTGGCCCAGCAGAGCCAGGCCCTGCTGCTGTTGCTGCTGCTGCTGCTGCTGGCTCAAGGGGTGCTGGCGGCTTTGGAAGCAGCAATGGCAGCAGCAGCGGCGGCGGCGGCCCAGCAGCAGCAGCAGCAGCAGCAGGGTCTGCCCACCCTGGGGCCCCACATGGCCGGCAGCAGCAGCAGCAGCAAGGGTCCCGTGGCCTTCCTGGACAGCAGCAGGGTGAGCCGCAACAGCAGCAGCAGCAGCAGCAGCAGGAGTTTTCAGGGGGTATGTATGGTCCCCCTGGGCCCCCCTTTATGGCAGCAGCAGCGGCAGCAGCAGCAGCACAGCAGTATCAAGCGGCCATGATGCATGGGGCCAGGCACGGCATGCCTCCTACCCCTGGTGCGTTCCCTGGTCACAACCCTAGGGCTTTGCAAAACCCTGTTTTGGGGCATAAGGGTTTAGGCGGTGGCCATCATCCCGCCTTCCCTGCTGCTGCTGCTGCTGCCAACAGGGTACCGCGCATGGGGGGGCAGTACAGTGGGGGAGGTCACATGATCGGAGCAGCAGCAGCAGGCGGTCACATGGGTGGTCACATGGGTCCTGGTGGCGGCAGCAGCAGCAGTGGCATGGGCACCCATAACGGCAGCAGCAGCAGCGCAACACCTAACACCCCTAGCCCCAACCCCCCTACCCCACCAGGGTCAGCAGCTCACCTGCTGTCGCTAAACAACCAGCAGGGAGGCAGTACAACAGGCGGTACAGTTGGTGACAGTACAGGCAGTACAGGCGGTACAGTTGTTGCCAGGTCAGCATCACTGGGCTCTTCAGGGGGCTCAGGACCCTTTTCTGGCCTAGTCCGTCAAGGCAGTACAAGCGGTACAGCAATTGGCCGTACAGGCGGTACACGTTGTACTGCCTCGTTACCTGTGGCAGCGATTACTGCAGCCAGGATGACGCTGTCACCTGGGATCGGAGGCGGTACAGCTACAGCCGCCGCAGCACTAGCAGGCGGCCCTGTGGGGGGTAGCAGATCTGGCCGACCAAGCAGTACAACTGGCGATGTACAACATGTTGTACTGCCTAGCACCCATGCAGATCAAGCCGCTAGTATCAGCAGCAGCAGCAGTAGCCTGTACCATCACGACAGCATGTCGGCTGGCGATGCTGCTGCTGCTGTGGCGGCCAAAGCAGCAGCAGCAGCGGCAGGGGTAGGTGCAGGGGAAGAGGCGGCTAACAATGCAGCTAACGGCAGCAGCAGCATCGGTGCTACAGCCACTGAGCAGATTGCTGTAGCTGAGTGAGCATGTGCAGTACATTCCTGTGACATGGCAGTACAACTTGTTGTTCTGTAGTAGGTCTTGTTGGTTGAAGCGTGGCGCAATGTGCGGCAGCTTTCTCTTGCAGTACACAAGTGGTCTCCGTACGGCTGTTGTAGCTCGTCAACATCTGCAGCAGCAGCACCAGCAGCAGCAGCATCTACACACGTTGTGCAGTCACTGGCTGCCAGCGATGCAAGCTGCTGGCATTGCGTGCGGTCTCAGCAAGACACACAAGATTGCTTTGGTGTCTCGTGTACTAGGCTGTAGCACCTGAAGCAGTGTGATCTTGTGTGCTGGGCTGTAGCTGCTGTCGCATGTTACTTTGCAGCAGCAGCAGCGTGGCGTGCCCGTGCTGGAAGAGGCGGCATGGCGCAAGGATTATAACAGCAGCGTGAAGAGGATCTGATTCTGCGTTTGCCGCAGTTACCCATAACTGCAGCAAGCTAGTTATTGGTTGCTCAAATGCAGATGATTTGGAGCTTTTCACGGGACACTGTTACTTGATGTGGCAGTCTGACGTTCCAAATGGACAGGAGACGAGGGATTACATTAGGCTGCATGAGATGTTGAGCACGTGTGCGTGTGCGTGCGTGATGTAGTAGTGGCGTTGGTGACTGCAGGGATGATGGCGTAGTAGAAGTCGTCACAAAAGTAACAAAGTGACAGTGACAGTAACAGTGTTATATGGGAAACCCTTACTTGGCAGGTTCTTGGCAGTTGAGCCGAGAAGTTCACCTTGCTCAAGTTGAGCTGAGATCACATGTACAGTTTGGTGTGGTTGTTTGCGAGTTTGTGTGGATTAGGTTTGTGTGGAGTTGAAAAGCATACCAAAGCATACGCAATCGCAGCCCACTTCTACAGTCATCAGTTGTGTGGCGCCGCTTGCGTAATCTGCGTGCTGTATTACATCATCTCTGCCTGCACACAGCGCGTGTCGGTTAAACTGTTGCGTCACCGGTTGTCACTCTTTTCTGCCAGTTGTCCGTATCACACCGTGAGATGAAATGAAGATTGTGGCATGGGGTTTGGTGCATGTCCAACCCATGCAGGGTTTTGGGTTGCAGTTGTTACGGTGTTGTTCAAACCATCGACGAGGTGCCCCTCAATATCATCAAGAGAGGTTGTACATGCAGCAAGTTGAGAAGAGATTGAGAAGACTTGTGCAGCTGCACTTGCTAGAGTGCAGACATCGTTCGCAGCAGCTCCTTTTGGATTCAAATCGGGTTTCCTGCGCCATTCAGGAAAGTTGTATCTCAGGCGTTGTTGAATGCAGTTGAGTTGATGCAGCGGCAGCGTTTGCAACTCTACGTATCTATCCATGCATCTGTATGTAGATCTTGGCCTTCAGCTTTTTCAGTTCTCGGCCAAACCATTAGTAATGGTGCGCTGCGGTATGTGCTCGGCAGGCATACCCGTGTGCATATGCTCTAACAGTGCGACAGTTGTGCATGTGAGATCCTGCAAGCAGCAAGGCACTGGCAGCCTTGCACGGCATATCGCATGGTAAAATGAGAGCTGCACAGCACATAGTATGTTCACGTTGTCGCCCTCGCTGCAGCAGCAGGGCTATCAAAGCATGGCATGCTGATGTGGGGTGGTCAGTAGTTGATCGCGCTGTGTTGTTCCTGCAAGCAGGGATGTTGGTTCCTGCAAAGTTGCACCGCGGCGGTCGCATGTACTGGTTATGCATGTGGCGCTGTTGCTTGTTCCTGCAAGCAACTGAGAAACGATATCCTGCGAGCACTGCATGCATTGTTCCTGCAAGCGTGTCACCGGCATCTCATGCAGGCCTTCGTTTTGGCTGTTCCTGCAAGCAGCTGCGTGCATTGTTCCTGCAAGCAGCTGCACCACTCCCGATTATTCCTCAGAGAATTATCCTCAAGCGAACTGGTGGTGTGGCAGTGCAGTAGAGCTTGATCATCAGTAATCAGCATAGCCTAGTAGTTCAGGTTGTTTGTGAATGCTGCTTGCGTGTTGTCACCCGGTAGCATTGGCCGCCTGCCAACACGGTGTTGGCAACATGAGCTGCGCATGTCTGTGGTGTTAAAATGCTGACAGTCCCAGGTGTTGTAATGCATCAAACTCTGATGAGCCTCAGCCGCTTGAAGCGGCTTCTCGGAAACTTGATGAGTGCAATATTAGCAGGTTGACGCAGCTTCGGACGAATGCGACTGTATCAATGACACGTCACAAAGCAGCCAGGCAGCTGTGTGTATGCATGTCTGCCTGTAAGCATTGCGCAGCACTACTCCTGCCAATGCACCTGTCTCCTGGCAATCTTTGAATGATGCGAAGGTTGTGGTGTAGCTGTCTTACAACCTTGGCTGAGATACATACATCAAGCTTACTGCTGGACAGACTTCACCTGGCATTCGGTGTCTGACTGCTCCCGTAAGAGTTCTGCCACGTGTTGTTACATTGGAAGGGGCCAACGAATCCGAGTAGGACGGGTGTCGCTGCATAAGCGGTCAGCGATTGTTCGGAGTGCATGATGTTCGTGAGTATGCTTCTCACAGACGCGACTGCTGCTTCAGCACACTGACCTCGATGGCTCTCCGTGCAAGCACCTTCTTCGGCAGTCGTCTCTGGGCCGCAGGTAGGCCGAAAACCTGAAAAACAAAAGGAATGAGCGTCTATAACGCAGAATAGTACTGGCAGTGCGTGATCTCCTCCTGCTATCCTTTGTGCTGAAGTGTCCCACGAGGACTGCAGCACCATATTGGACCTGCTGCTGTGCTGTCCGTGTTTCAATGTCACGTCGAGCTCGAGCTTCGTATGTACTGGACAAACTCGGTAGTGTATCAACACTCTTTGAGGCTTTTAGTAGGCTGATGCTGCCGATCAGAGAATAATGGCCGCTCTCAGCCATGTGCTGCCTGCTGTTGCCGCCCACATGCAGACTTTGAGAGAGTGTCAGCCAATTGCAGGCTTTTGGTTGGCTGGCGTGGCTGCTGCTGCCACTGCAGCAATTGCTGATTAAGCTGCTTTTTCCTGTCATTGCTGCAGGTGGCAACACTGGCTTGCTGCTCCGGTGCTCTTCATCACACTACCTATCTTTCATCTCCTGCACTTCTTCAGCAGCTGCTGCAGCAGCAGAACCTGCCGCCGTCACAGGCTCAAGCGAAGGAGGTGCCATCATTGTGGACAGCGGCAGCGACATGGATGCGGATATCGATATCCTCGTTCACACACCCTCAACAGCTGGCGTCAGCACAGCATCTGCTGCGCAGCATGCAAGTGGCGATGTGGCAGGCTTTCGCGAAGAAAGTGTCATCATTGTCAGCAGCGCCAGCGACATGGACGCTGATGTCTTTATGGATGAAGGCAAGAAGAGGGAGGCTGACCGCATTGCCAGGGCAGCAGCAGCATTGCAGGAGAGGTGAGACAGCACCTTGATACTATCCATAGTATCGTTGTACTGCCCGGCGGCCATACCATACATGGCATGTGTATGCTGTGTGAGTGGAAGATGGGATGAGTGTGACCCCCCATTCCGAGTGCGGCTGCTGTTGCTGCTTCTGCTTCTGCTGCTGCCACGTTTCTGCAGGGGCTCTGCGTGGCGGCTTTGTGCCATAAACTGATGCGCATTTAAAGACGGCCAGCCAGTTTGGTGGCCCTGGTGCCGCGGCAATGGGAAAACATCCAATGTTTCATAGCACTTGCTGAACTTCCGCTGCTGCCTCTTCATGCGCAAAGCACCACGCTAGATGTTGCTGCTGCTGCTGTCGTAATTTCTGCAGGGCTCTGCGTGGCGGTTTTGGAGACAGCTAGCCAGTTTGGTGGCCCTGGAGCAGCGGCAGTGAGCAAAACATCTATAACACTTGCTGAACTTTTGCTGCTGCCTCTCAAAGCACCACTAGACTTTGCTGCTGCTGCTGCTGCTGCCGTGCTTGGGGACTGTGCCCCTGCAGGGCACTGCGTGGCGGTTTTGTGCCTTCGCCTGATGCGCATTTGAAGAAGGCCAGCCAGTTTGGTGGCCCTGGTGCCGCAGCGATGGGGAAAACATCTATAGCACTTGCTGAAACTTCCACTGCTGCCTCTTCATGCGCAAAGCACCACGCTGAATGTTGCTGCTGCTGCTGCTTCTGCTGCTGCCGTGTTTCCTGCAGGGCTCTGCGTGGCGGCTTTGTGCCATCTCCGGATGCGCATTTGGAGACAGCTAGCCAATTCGGGGGCCCTGGTGCTGCGGCAATGGGCAACATGGTGGAAGCTGTGTACGGCATGTTTGCTGGCGATGGCAGGGGCGTTGAAAGGAGCATGGAGCACCTGACGCACGGCACTGCTAGTACGTCGCGGTTCATGTGTCTGTCTTGACATGTATTTCACAAAGGATGTTGCATGCGCTTGGCAATGTACTGCACACAATGAGCAAGTCTGCAATCGTCAGCCAGAGTGGAGCCTTCCGCAATGTAAAACATGCATGAGCACTGCTGAATGAGTACTGCTTGGCATGCTGCTGCTGCTGCTGCTGCCAGGTGTGCCACACAAGCCGCTCACTACTCGTTGGACACGTTCCAGCGTGGCCACTGCTGTGGAGGATGATGCTGACGCTGCCGCTATCAGGGAGACCCTGGCTGCATACAGGTTTGCAGGTAAATCAGTCCTGGTCTTACTTGTGTGCCTTGCTAAGGCCGATGAATTGGCATGCAGTTTGTGCGGCAGGAACATTTCGGCTGAGCTGGAGTGGTTTGGTGTTTGCCAGCGTGGCCACCGCTGTGGAGGATGATGCTGACGCTGCTGCTATCAGGGAGACACTGGCTGCATACAGGTTTGCAGGTGAGCAGGGCTTACATTCGGAAAGGGTTCATGGCCTTTTGTGCTAGTAGCAACCTTTGCTCTAAAACCTGCATAATAGCACTGCCAAAGCGATCCTTGGCATGTCTGCGCTGCCAGCAGAAGTTCTGCTGCAGGCATGGGCTCCAGGGCTCTGCCTACTGAGAACATCAGAACGTGTGTGCGCGCGTGTGTTTTCATCCACTTCTTATGTTGCCGGTTGTGCTGCAGGCATGGGCTCCAGGGCCTTCCAGCCAGAGCCAGAAGCGGCAGCGAAAGCTGCACCAGAAGTGTCCGCTGATCAGCGGACTTCATGAGGCAGCAACAGAATGCTGCTGCTGCTGCTGCTGCTGCTGGAGTCACTTGAGCCAAGGCTGGCATTTGAAAGGCTTGCCATGACGCCATTGCTAAAAGCAAGGCGGTGCCCACTGAATATGCGCCGGATATAGTATACTGGCAGTATGGCAGCGTGCTATTCAATAGCTAGTAGCTTACTACTAGTAGTTTGGTGAATCCGCCGGCACAGCGATGCCTGGCATGTCTGTGTCACTTCTGCTGCAGGCATGGGCTCCAGGGCCTTCATGCCGGAGCCAGATGCAGCAGCAAACAAGGCAGCAGCTGCAACAGAATCAGCAGCAGCAGCACTGGCAGCAGCAGCAGCTGAGGCAGCAGCAGGGCCGACTGCAAGTGCTGAACACAGGGCTGGCAACTGAAGCTCCGTGCCATGTTGTTGTTAAAAGAGTTTTGAGGGCGAGGCTCAGCTTAGTGAATATCAGTATTGCAGCGTGCTAGTAGCTGTCTGTTTATGGTCTTACAGCAATGCTTAACATGTCTGTGCTGCAAGCTACAGGGTTGTCATGACAGAGTCAGACACAACAGCAGAACTTCTGCCTGAGGCGCATTTGTGGGTGTTCCGTATGCTTTTACCAGTGCATCTAGTGTCCAAACCTGAGTTTGTTGCCACCAAGCCGCTTGGCATATATATGACATACAGTATGTTGAAGTTGGCCCCTTTTTGCTCGTGTGGAAGTGCCAGTGGCCTGGTTGCAAGTGACAGGATGCCCACCATGGGCAAGTTGAATGTTTTGGCTTGCTTGCGCTCATGCGTTTCTAGTTTCTGGGTGGTGTGTCAGCACAATCCAGTTGCCAACCAGATGTACTGTACTACGTTTAGGCTGGCAGTACAGCAGTTGCCAACTGACTGCACCTGGCAGCCTGTAGTGCAGCACAACAGGTGCATTGTATCCGGCTGCGCATTCCATGCCATGCTGCGGCAGCGGCTGCAATGTCCGCCCGGCGGCGCATCGGATGCGGCACTGCCGTGATAAGCTATCACAGTGTGGTAATCAGTATAGGTCAGTGTTCTGTTCTACTAGAATGATGCCAATTTGACAAAACCTGCAGGAGAGCGGGGTCAGTACCAGCCGACAGTTACACAGTCTGAGCAACTATTGATGGATAACAGCCATTTCAAGCTAGCTGGCATGATCATCATGCTGAGTCAGCGATGATGACTACTATAGAAACGCTAGTTGCTGCCTCCAGCAGTGGCTCCATTTCAAGCAATATGTTGTTGCTATGATTGCACCAAGTATACCATCAGTGACTGATACAGGGTACACACGAGCCAACCAGGCACTGCCGCACCATCACAAGTTACTTCCGAAGTAGCGGCTACACACAGACCCAGCCTGGAGTTGACCGGGCGCTTGGTCGATCAATGCCGCGGCAAGCACCATCAGAAGTATGTTTATGCTACACACAGACCCATCCTAGAGAAGGCCCCCCCACTGCGATTGCCATAACACCTGTCACAATCCTGGAACCAGATCTGATGTCGGCGTGCTTGTGCAGGCGTAATGGAAACAGCCCCATCCATAGGCATGCGTAAGAAATGCTGGTCCAATCAGTGGATTGGACCAATCCACTGATAGGTGATACATCCTGCCAGGCCACCATCCATCATGCCATGCTGCTACTACAATTCAAGGCTCGAAGCAAGCCTTGCAACAAGGCTTATTGGGCACAGCACACTGCGTGCATTTGCGGTGTTGTACCGCAGCACGAGGCACAGTCGAGCACTGATTGTGCATCAACACGCAGACATATAGCTTTTGCCGGCATGCCAGTGCATACTCCACAACACAAACTCCAATCATGTCAGCATGCTAGCTAGGCAGTAGACAATGCCCATGTCTCACACAACTCTGCCAACATATGGGGATACACATAAGGTAGTAGCCGGCTCTGCTACGGTCTGCTGCTGCTGCTGCAAGCCCAGTGTGTGCTTTTGCTGTCACTAGCACAGCAACCAGGAACACTGCTGCGGCAGCAGCACTGCTTTGTGTCTCCTTCCCCAGCGCTTGGCATCTGCTGGAGATGCTGCTGCATTTTTACAAATGTAGCTGCTAATGCTGAGGCCGCCGTTGGCTCCCAGCCACAGCTGCTGCTGTTGCTGTAAACCCACTAGCATGGTGCACTCAAGTGCAGCTGCTGCCCGCTGCTACCTACTGCTGGCTACTGCTTGGTTGTGTTTACTACTGCAGCAGCAGCAGCAGCAGCTGCAATGGCATACACAATCAAGCAGAACTGCTTGGTTGTGTTTGCTGCTGCTGCTGCTGTTGGCGCCCACTGCTCACACAGCGGTTAGATCTGCATGCATACAGGTGCACAGAGAATTAGCAGAGAGACAAGTGGATTCATATTCCTGATAAGGCCGGCCAACGTTCCAGGTGGGGGCAACTTCACTTCAACTCCGGACACCAACCCAACCAACAGTGAATCCACACGTCCTGCCCTCCTCCCTCATTATCCTCCAGAGCAACACCTGTAACAGGTAGAAACCTAGACAGCAGAGATGAGTTCTGGACAGCCCAAGACAAACTCTGGACAGCCCAAAACAAACTCTGGACAGCCCCAGACGAACTCTGGACACTCCACTCAAACTCTGGACACCAGATCACACCAGATCATCGGCATGAACCCACCTTGAAAGCACAGGTCCTGCCTTCTTCCTCTCCCCAGAACCTTCCAAAGGAATCCGGCATTGTATTCTCCACAGTAGGGCTCGCCAGACATGCTGTCGCCTCTTCCCACAGCATAGGCTGCATCTCGATCGGCAACTGCCCCCGCCGAACCACCGCGGGCTTGATTCCGCGCCAAGAGCAGCTCCTGCTGTTTTGCCATCCCCAAAGGTTCCCTTCCTCGTCCATCAAGCTCGTCTCGCCGTTTGGAACGCCGTTGCAGACGACCGCGGTTTCCCACGCAAGCTTGGATGCCGCGCGCGCCGTGGCGTTCGCGGCAGCTTCCGCGGTCGTGCTGTCGAGCTGTCGGAAAAGGCAGCTGCTGCCGCGCATCCAGCCCCAGAGCCGTCCCTGGGCATCTGATAAGCTGTTTGTTGCTGAGGGTGGGAAAAGGCAGCTCGGGGCAAGTGCGTACCGTGAAGAGTCCAGGAGTTCCGCTGGGAACACTTCAGGCAGAGGCTCTTCTAGTGATGGGTCTGAGATCCGCGGTGAAATGACGACAGTGGCGTCGTAGAGCGCTTCAACGGCTTCCGCTGCTGCTGCTGCTGCTGTGTCGGGGGCGACAGGTGCGGCTGGAGCATCGCTGCTGCTGTCAAGTACAGCAGCGGCTGTTGCACCATCTGCAGCAGCATCCATCGCTGCTGTGTCAGCAGCTGCAGCAGGCTCAACTGCGCCTGCCAGCTCAGCATCGGCTGCTGCAGCAGGAGACAACTGCTGCAGACTACTAGCTGCTGTTGCTGGCTCTGCTTCTGCTGCTGCTGCTGCTGGCACCACTGGTTCAGTAGAAGCTGGCAATGATGCATGAGATGCTGCTGAACCCCCGTTCACACCATCAGTACTGCTCGACGGTGCCAACAGCTCCTGGGCATCAGCTGCTGGCAGCAGCACGTCTGCTGCAACAGCGTCGCTGCCAGCTGCTGCTGCTGCTGCTGCTGGATCCTCGCTGTTTGGAGCCAAGGTGCCCTTGTCAGTCAGAGATGCCAGCATCTGCTCTGCACGGCTGAGCAGTGCTGCATCATCGATGTCCACATCTGCTGCTGCTGCTGCTGCTGCAGGAGCATCTGTTTCTGAAGCAGCTGGTGCTGATGCCGATGGCTTGGCAATTGAAGTGATGGCTGCATCTTGCAGAGTGCTGGTGTTACCTTGAACTTGTGACACACCTGCTGCTGCTGCTGCTGCTGCTGCGTTCTGCTCGTCCTGCTTCCAGCCAATCTTGACAGACGTGCCAGTATCATGCTTCACTGCCGCTGCTGACGACTTGACTGGGGTTGCTTTGTCATGCTCCGCTGCCGCCACCGCCGCTGCTGCTGCTGCTTGTGCTGCTGCTGGGTCTTGCGTGGGGGTAGGGTTGTTGCTGTGCTCTCCGCGGGTCAACGCACTACTTGAACCACCTCCCCCCTGGGATGGCTCCGGCAGTTGACCCTGGATGGTAAAAGTTGCGGCCTGCTGCTGCTGCTGATCTGGCATGTTTTTTGACTGCCAGGAGAGCCACATGTTAGTAACAGGCTGCGAGCCGTCTGCTGTAGCAGTGCTGCTGCTGCTGCCTGTAATGGTGGTGGTGGAAGTTGGAACTACCGCTGGGTGCTTGGGGAGGGGGAAGGGTTGGTAGCGAGGCAGTGCTGAGTCATCATCACTGCTGCTGCTGCTGCTGCCCTTCTTGCCAGCTGGCGATGATGCCGGCTTGCTCTTGTCTTTATCTCTACTTTTATCTTTATCTTTATTATCTTTGGATGATGATGCTAGGGGGTCCGGCCATACTGCAGGCCACGCGTCGTCTGGTGCTGCTGCTGGCTTGGCAGGGGTTGCTGCTGGCTTGGCGGGAGTTGCTGCTGGCTTGGCGGGAGTTGCTGGTGCTGCCTTGCGCATACGCTGCTCGTCATTGTTGTCTGCTGCTGCTGCTGCTGCTGCTGCTGCCGGTTTCTGCTGCTGCTGCTGCTGAACTGGGGCAGGAGCAGGAGGCTTTGCTGTGACAGTTGTTGTTGCTGCTGCTGCTGCTGGTGCTGGCGGCTGCTGCATCGCCAGATGGACGTCTGGCGCAGCTGCAGGCGCATTCCCACCCTGCTCTGTCGCTGCTGCTGCTGCCACCTCTTCAGGACTCAGGTAGTAGTCATTCACCTGCGAGGCCTCACGCACTGCTGAAATTTGAACTCCCAACAGCTCGCTGACGGAGTCTTGCAGGATGCCCTGCGAGTTCGACTCGACCATGCTGACGACGCGCGCCCGCTGCGCGGAGTTGGCGGCAAGCTGCTCTGACGTCGCGGCGATGCTGAACCGCGTCGTGACGTCGACGACGGGTACAACTGGCGGCGATGGCGCTACTGCTGCTGCTGCTACTGGAGGTTTGACTTTGGTCAAAGTAACAGCCCCAGCAGAACTGCGGGCAGACGTCATGGTAGCTGCTGCGTTGATTCCAGCAAGTACTGCTGCTGAGTCATTGGCAGCTAGCAGCAGCCTGCTGTGCTTTGCACTGCTGCTGCTGTTTGTGCTGCTGCTGCTGCTGCTTGCTGCTCCTGTCATGATGGTGCCATTGCACGTGACGGTTCCCACTCTGAAGTCGCCAACTGGTATGTTGAGCGCTTCTGAGTATGCGTCAGCAAACGTCAGCCGGTACGCATCAAGCCTCTGTAGTAAACAGAGTGGCAGCAGTGATGGAAATGACCAAGTTGGTGCTAGCAGACAGGGGTCAATATCTGTTGCTTGGTGATCATTGGTGATTTAACAACAGTGGTGATTTAACAACAGTGGTGATTTAACAACAGTGGTGATATAACAACAGTGAGCATCACTGATGCTTATGAACAGTAAGTGTCAGCAAACCCGGTTTGTACGCATGTGGCATCCGCAGTACAACAAGACATGGCTTTGTGGAGTGCTTGATGGGATGTGCTATGCCGGGATTATTGAACACCACCAAAATCCAGTCACACCAGCACCAACAACAATAAGACATCGGAACTCTAACAAACCAGTGTACTCGCTCACCTCTCTGCTGCCCAACCAGCTGTTGCAGCTCCACTGCTGCTGTGCTGGCACCGCCATTGTCACTTCAGAGTACTTGCAGAGCAGTTCTGGCCAACACGCCCATTGAACCCCAGTTGCAACACCAATACCACTACGCCAGCAAAGTACAAAAGGTAACACGCTTGCTTACCCCTCTGCTGCCGAACCAGCTGTCGCAGCTCTTCTGCTGCCGTGCCGGCACCGCCATTGTCACTTCAAACATCAGAGGCTGGCCAACAGGCCCCGCTGCCATGCTGTGCTTGTCCTGCTTCCTCAGCCAAGCCCAGGCCCCTAAACCGCCGCCAACTAACACCGTTACTAACAGCAGCGGCAGCATCACACATAACATATACTTGGTGCGGCTCGTGCGCTGCCAGAACCGCGTCGCCTCCTTTTTGAATAAGGTTTCGTTTTGGACTGGGTGCGCGGGGATCAGGCGGGAATGCTGCTGCAGCCGCTTGCCGCTGCTGCTGCTGCTGCTTGTATCACTGCCGGCACTGTGTAACACGCTGCTGTGTTTCAGCAAGGGTGCTTTCTCACTCTTTTGGGCAGCCTTCTTTGCACTGCTGCTGCTGCTGTTGATGATGACCTCTGCTGACTGATGCTTTCTGCCCAAGACAGCTGCTGCTGTTGCGCCTATCGGCGCTACAGTTACTGCAGCGTTTTGCGCGTTGCTGTGTGGGGGTTTAGCAGCACCAGATCCTGCTGAGGCTGCTGAGTCATTGTCGGTCCCCTGCCGGCCAAAAATACGCGACATAATCCCCCCAGAAGATGACTTGCGCATAATCTGGTCCATCTGATTATGCGCCTTATCACCGACAGTAGGCGATCCAAGCGACAGCCGCGACAGAGTGATTCCCAACTCTGCAGCACCTCCAGCAGCAGCAGCAGCAGGAGGAGGCGTTAGGCTGCTGCTGAATCTGTTATTGTTATTATGCCTGCAGGAAGGAATCTTCCAGCTTGCAGGAGATGCCGGTTCGACTTCAGATGCCAGGTTTGAACTGTTGTCTGACGCTTGGCCTTCCAGCAGCGCCGAACTGAGCATAACCTGATGCCCCTGCTGCTGCTGCTGTGGTTGATCCTGCTGGTGCTGCTGCTGCACCTCCTTCAAATGTGCAGCAGCAGCAGCAACGCGCTGCATCCGCAGCTGCTGCAGCTGCTGCAGCGGCTGCTGCCGCTGCTGCTGCGACTTACCGCCGCACCCTGCTGCTGCTGCTGCTGGGTTGTTGGCGGCGCTGCTGCTGCTGCTGCCGCTGGCATGACTGCTGCCACTGCCTTGCTCCTGCAGCCGCTGCTGAGCATCACTCATGGTGGCTGCTTTCTCAGCAGCCTGCTGCTGCTGCTGCTGCTGCTGCTGCTTGGCTTTAGCTTCTGCTGACTGCGCCACTAAAGCCTGAACCCAAGAGACTGTGCCACCTACACTGACAGTGCGCTCTCTGCGCACCTGCTGCTGCTGCTGCTGCTGCTGCTGCTGCTGCTGCTGCAGGCGGTTGTGTCCTGCTGCCAGCTGCTGCTGCTGCTGCTGCCGCTGCTGAAGTTGGCATGCCAGCGTGCAGATGTCAGAGTCCATCAATTCCTGAGGCAAATCCTCACTCTTCTGTCTGCCAGAACCTGACAGCCGCTGCAGATCTGCTGGTGCTGCTCCACCAGGCTTCAGCGACGGCTGCTGCTGCTGCTGCTGCTGCTGCTGCTGCTTTTGTTGAGCCTGACTGCGGGCTGCAGTGGCAGCAGCTTCAGAGCGCGCTGCTGCTGCGGCAGCTGCTGCAGCTGTAGCAAGGGTCACGTCATGCTGCTGCTGCTTCTTCAGCTGCTGCTGCTGCTGCTTCTTCAGCTGCTGCTGCTGCTTTTGTTGCTGCTGCTGCTGCTGCCAGCTTCCGCCTGCACTTGACTTCTTGCGCCCTGGCATGCTGTTGCAACGGCTGTTAGGGGCGCTCCCGTCAGCCCACAAGAACCCATCCAAGTTAACGGACGTTGCCGATGATGACACTGACATCGAACCCCCTGCTGCTGCTGCTGGCTGCCTCACCAGTGACACCACCGGGCTCTCAGGATCTGTGCCATTGCACATGTTCTGTAACATGTTATTTAACGTCAGGCTGCCGCTGCCGCAGCGGCTGGACAGCCCAGCTGCTACAGCCGTTGCTGCTGCGCTGCTCGATGCTAGATCCATCAGATCAGCAGCAGATGGGACACCCGCCCGATCTGCTGCTGCTAGCGCAGCCGTCACCTGTGCTGCTGCTGCCTGCGCTGCTGCTGCTGCTCTTGATGCCGCTTGCGACAGGGCATCGCCAACATCTGTCGGGTGATGTGACCTGCCGTATCCTGCTGCAGTGTAACCCCCTTGACCATTGCTGCGACGCCTGCTGCTGCTGCTGCTGGCCTGCAGGGCAGCAGCAGCCTCAGCTGCTACACTGCGTGGCTGATCAGCCCACCGTATGCTGTGACCTGTACCGCTGGTACCGCCTGCAGGTGTACTGCCTGCTGCTGTGCCGCCCATCGACCGCTTCATGCTGCTGTGCAGTACCACTGTACCGCCTCCAGATCGCCCCGCGCCGGGTGACACTGCAGAACTCCTGGTGTAACTAGTTACAGTGTGACTAGTGTGACTAGTGTGACCAGCGTGACTGCCGGCTTGAGACTTACGTTCAGCGAGTGACACTGCTGCTGCTGCTCTGCTGGCATAACGCGCTGCAGCAACAGCAATGCGGTCCTGCTGCGGTGGTGCTGCTGCTGCCGCGCTGCTGCTGCTAGCAGCAGCAGCAGCAGCGGCAGCAGCCCTACTGTTTTTTCTGCTCTGTTCAGCAGCAGCACGGGATGCCGCTCGTGCTGCTGCCACTGCTGCTGCTGCTGCCGCCCTTTCCGCCTCTGCTGATCCACTGGCTGCTACATACGCCTGCAACCGTGACGCTATTGCCGGCCGCTGTGTAGCTGCATACAGAGCGTGCCTAGGGCTCTCTTGCATTGCTGCTGCTGCAGAATGCACTGCAGCTTCTGCTGCTTCTGCTGCTTGTCGCAACAGGTCGAATGACTGTGCAGGTTTGCCCCCTGAGTCACTGCCTGCACCTCCAGCACTTGACCTTATGCTGTCTATCGCACTGTGGACGTCTCTAGCTAGCTCAACAGTGCGTCTGCGTGCCAAGGGGTTCTCATGTTCGGCATCTGATGCTGCTTCCGCTGCTGCTGCTGCCATATGCAGCAGCGCAACGCTATCTGGCTGTGCCCTGGACATGATTTCAGGGTCAGCGAGACCTGCTGCTGCCAGTGACGCAGCATATCGCAGCAGAACAAGGTCCTGAACGCGCTGCTCGCGCCTGCTGCTGCTACCGGAACTCATGTCGGTCAAGAGCAGGCGCTACTGCACTTCTGCTGCTGCTGTCCTGCTGCTGCTGCTGTGGCCGGGGCAGCAAGCGCAAGAGCGGCCGCCCCGCCTTGATGACCACCTGAATACGTTGAATAACTTGTTAAATGCAATTTCTTCTGCAGAGGTTGCAGGCGAGCTCTGCCGGGCCCAGCGCGGTAATATATGCAAGGAAACGGTTGTACCCACTGGACGCAGTGCTGCCACCAGTAACTACAAAATTATCTTTTGCGGAAATTGCCTTACCTATGGGCTACTTGTTTGATTTCGGCATGCGCCTCTCCTGCTCTTCTTCTTCATTGGTGCAGAGCTGCTGCCTAGCCACAGACGGTATTTGAATACAAAGTATCAAACTTATCTACACAAAGCGTATTGTTTCTCGTATAAGTAGGACTGTGCTGCCACCTTGGTGGGCGCGAGCGGGACGGCGGAACTCCAGCGAGCTGCTGCTTGTACTTTAGGTAAGCAAAACGTAGTAGGTAGCCAACGGAAAAGACAAATCAGATGCCGAACTCTAGATGAGCGTCATGCGGGGCGGACGCAGAAATGACAGGGAGTGGCATCAGCTGTGTTGGGCGCCAGGGCGCGAAAGGCCCCAGCTTGACGCAAGCGCTATGGCCAAACTCATCGATGCGCGTCTGCGTCAGCATCAACGTTCAACAGTATTGGCTTCATGCATCGACCAGCTTCTGATGGCCTGTCTAATCACTCCCTACACTGCACCAGCTGGCACTTACTGCGCCATCAACACATGTACAGCTGCAGCCAGTCTGTCACTGCCACAAGCCTGAGTATCATCACCATAGTATTATCCATTCATACCTGAGTGTGCAAGGTTACATTCTATGTGATTGCAGACACAATGTGCATATGGTCGCAACAGCAAGAATACACAGTCTGCATAGCCAGACCATCTGCTGCGGCACAGTGACTACAGCCCCAAACCGTCAGTTTGCCGCCATCCTCTAGCTCAATGGTGCTCTGCTGCTGCTGCTGCTGCACAGACTGCTTCCGGCGCTGCTGCAAGTGCCCCAGTGACATCCACTAGTCATCATCGTCATCATCTAGCAGCATCAAGGCTGCCCTGCCACCCTGCCTGCCTGCCTTAGCACCTGCTGCTGCTGCTGCTGCTGCGTCCACGTCCATCACATCCTCTGGATTATCTGCCCACCCCAAACCCTCAACATCCTCGTCATCGTCGTCGTCATCCACCAGCTGGATTACGCGCGGCTTGGCTGCTGCTGCTGCTGCTGCTGGTGGTGGTGCTTGCTGCTGCTGCTGGCGCCGGCGTGTGATCTCCTGAAGAGCAGCACGGCGCGCCCCTGCAACAGGAAAGAAAGCGGAACGAAAGAATTGAATTCCATGAAGCTCAAACCCAACAGATCGGAACAACTGCAGAGTGTTCTCCTGCATAGCAGCGCGGCGCGCACCTGCAACAGCAAACACAGTGGAACATGCAACTCAGAACCTTTCAGCCCAAACTCAACAAAGCGGCACAACTGCAGAGTGATCTCTTGCATAGCAGCATGGCGTGCAGCTGCAGACAGCACACACAGTAGGACATGCAGGTTTCAACCCACAGAATCCAACACCTACAGATCTTGTGTTCTGCAGCACAACAGGCACCCACAAAGAAAAAACGGAAACAGGGATGCAGCATCCATGATGTGCCTATTGCATTGACCGCAGGACATGGCGTAGCAACACAGGTGCATGCACCACTGCCAGTCCAAGCAACCAATGGAGCACGAGCAGCAGTTGCGCCAGCACAAGCAAGCAGTCAAGGTTTAGCACGTGCCTGATGCAGCTACAAATCAACGCAACAGACGTCGACAGTACGCAATACCATGCAGCGCTGGCCAACATTCCTGCAGTGCAGGGATAACTTAAGCGATTCACCAACCTGAAGCATCGCCAGGGCTGTCGCCATCACCTGCTGCTGTTGCTGCTGCTGCTGAGCCGGGCTGCTTCTTGTGCAGCCTACCCCCATCGCCAGCAGCAGCAGCAGCAGCGCCGCTGTTCTCCCGGGCGCCCGCTCCGTCACTTTCCTCATCACTCTCCTCTTCACTCTGCTGCTGCTGCTGCTGTTCACCAACACTGCGCCTCTTTCTGCCAGCTGCAGCTGTGTCACTCTTCCTTTTGCTCTGCTGCCGCTGCTTCTTGCCAGACCCCGCTGCTGCTGCTGCTGCTGCTGCGCTCTCCTGCAGCCGATGTTTCTTGCCAGTGCTGCCACCAGCAGCAGCAGCAGCAGTAACAGGGGGACTCCCAGCCTCATTTACATCTGCCCCCTCTCCTTCTGCGTCACTTTCCTCATACGCATCAGACTGAGGCATGCCGCTATCCCTGTCCCTGTCTCCACCATCGCTGCTGCTGCTGCTGCCCTCTGCTGCTGCTGCGCGTCGCTTCCGCTGGGTCGCATTGTCATCACTGTCCCATCCATCATCACTACTGTCAGCTGCTGCTGCTGCTGCAGCTCTTTTCTTCCCTCTGCCACCCTTCGCCGCCCCTCCACCTGCTGCTGCCTTTCGCTTCCCTTTTACAGCACCACCAGCAGCAGCATCACCACCACCTGCTGCTGCTGCTTTGAGGCCCCCAAATCCAGCCCCCTGTGCCAACGCTGCCATCTTTGCCGCTGCTGCTGCTGCTGCTGCCGCGTCCTCTGCTGCTCTCTCTGCTGCTGCTGCCTCTGCAGCCTCTTGCATGACGACTTCGCACGCTGCTGCTGCTTCGTCGCCACCAAGTTTGTCAAGCGCTTGTTCCAATGCGGCACGTACGCGCGAGCGCCATGCAGGAGTGCTGTTGCCAGGGATCTGTACAAAGAAAGCAGCAGCAGCAGGTTGAAGAAATCATCTTTCTGACCATTTGTTCTAGCGTGCGGCGTACGCAGGCAGGAGTGCTGTTGCCGAGGACCTGCGCAAGCAGAAAGCAGCAGCCAAACCAGCAACGCGCTTATGAAGCGGTGGTTGCAAGGCAGAGCGTATACGATCAAAGGTCGCTTCATACCTTGAAATAAATGCCGCTGTCAATCCTGACACCAATCGCCAAGAGCAACTCATTGCTCCAGTCTGTGCAGCATGTCCACCACAGCAGCAAATATTACAACAGCAATATGCCACCGCAGTGTTTCGTACACACCTTGAAGTAATCGCCGCTGTCGTTGCGCACACCAGCCGCAACCAGCAGCTCGTTGCTCCAGTATGTGCAGAATCTCCACCGCAGCGGCAAATGTTGCATGCCATTTCAGATGGCGAACAACCTACGTGTAGGTCCCCCACTCTTCAACCAAAAGAACAGCAGAAACACCCCGTGGTGGTTTGTACGCACCTTGAAGTAATCGCCGCTGTCGTTGCGCACGCCAGCCGCCACCAGCAGCTCATTACTCCAGTCAGTGCAGAAAAAGTCCAAGTCGTCACCTGCGCCAGGCACCAGGCAGTAGTCTGCAGGGGCAGCACCTGCAAATATGACAGTAACATGACGGTTACAAAAAAAATCGGTTGTCATAGGTTCATCCTGCCGTAGCGGAAATTGTCCAGGTCATCACCTGCGCCAGGCACCAAGCAGTAGTCCGCAGGAGCAGCGCCTGCACACATAACACTTGTATGAAAAAAGTCACACACTGTTGTCAGTTCTTTTTCCAGGCAGAAGAAGTCCAGGTCATCACCCACACCAGGCACCAGGCAGTAATCTGCAGAGGCAGCACCTGCACACACAACAATTGTATGACAAAAATGAACACACTGTTGTCAGTGCTTTTTTTAGACAGAAGAAGTCCAAGTCGTCACCCGCGCCAGGCACCAGGCAGTAGTCTGCTGGAGCAGCACCTGCAGATATGACAGTTATATGACGGTTTCAAAACACATCGGCTGTAGTTATATGTCCAGTGAGTGCAGAAAACGTCAGGGTCATCATTCGTGGCAGGCACCAGACAGTAGTCTGCAGGGGCAGCACCCGTGATGCGGATGTCCCAGTAAGAAAGCAGTACACAGGCAGGACATAGTGTTGAATGCTGGTGCAGCAAGAGCAGAGGAATCTCTGTAGCTACATCTGCTTGCAACGTAATTAAATGACTTATACAATACCAGTAGTACGAGCGCCGCAAGAGCAGCACTCTGCCAAAAGCGACACCAGCAACTCAACCCAACATTAGCACATCACAAAGAAATTACCAATATACATAAGAAGCAGCAGCAGGTGATCAAAACTGACAGGCCCCACCTGTAAGGCCTGCTGCTGCTTTCCACACTGCCTCTGCTGCGTCAACAGCATCCACATTGCTTGCAAAGCACCTCAACAAGATTTAAAACATGAAAAAGTGACATAACAGCGTGACATGAGGAATAACAGCCCCTACCTGTGAGGCCTGCTGCTGCCTTCCAGACTGCCTCTGCTGTGTCATGCTCCCAGGCAGCCACATCGCTTGCAAAAGCAGGCACATCAACAAGATGCGAGACAAGACAAAGCAAGGTACGAGATAGCAGTCTCCCACATGTGAGGCCTGCCACACCAGCATGTAACATTTTGCCTAGCAACAAAATAACATGCATGACATGAATGGTAACACTCCCCCACCTGTGAGGCCTGCTGCTGCTTTCCACACCACCTCTGCTTCATTAAGCTTCCACAGCAGCCACATTGCTTGCGAAAGCACCTCAACATCTTAAACATGTGAAAGTGACATAACAAAGTAACATAGTGAACAACAGCCCCCACCTGTGAGGCCTGCCGCAGCCTTCCACACTGCCCCTGCTGTGTCAAGCTGCCAGCCAGCCACATTACAAAGCAGCAGCCTCAACAGGATGCAAAAGCATGGCAAAGTGAGGTGAGAAATAGCAGCCCCCGCCTGTGAGGCCCGCTGCTGCCTTCCACACTGCCTGCACTGCCGCAAGCTTCCACAGCAGCCACATTGCTTGCGAAAGCACCTCAACAACATCTTAAACATGTGAAAGTGACATAACAAAGTAACATAGTGAACAACAGCCCCCACCTGTGAGGCCCGCTGCTGCCTTCCACACTGCCTCTGCTGTGTCATGCTCCCAGGCAGCCGCATTGCTTGCAAAAGCAGGAACAAAAGCGAGGCGAGAAATAGCAGCCTTCAACCTGTGAGGCCTGCCACACCAGCATGTAACATTCTGCATAACAACAAAGTAACATGCATACATGAATTGTATCACTCCCCCACCTGTGGAGGCCTGCTGCTGCCTTCCACACTGCTTCTGCTGCATCCAGCTTGCCTAGCAGCCGCGCCACTTTGGAAAGCAGCCACCTCAACAAGATGCGAAGCATAACAAAGTGACACAAGGAATAACAGCCTGCTCCGACCTGTGAGGCCCACAGCTGCCTTCCACTGGAAGTGTGGCACACTGCTTGCGCTGCGTCAAGCTTCCTCACCACTTTGGAAAGCAGGCACATCACTATGGAAAGCAGGCACATCAACAGATGCAGAAAACAACAAAGTGACAAAATAAAAGCTTCCACAGCAGATAATCCAGCACGAAACACTAACATTCTGCATAACAACATGATGACATGCATGGCATGCATTGTAATAGCCCCCACCTGTGAGGCCCGCTGCTGCCTTCCACACTGCTTCTGCTGCGTCAAGCTTGCCAAGCAGCCACGCCACCGCACCACGCGCATCCAGCCACCTGCAGCAGCAGCAGCAGCAGCAGCAACAGCAGCAGCAGCAGTTGAGTGTTTGCCCCTGCCCACATTGCTCTTTCTTAGTTGGCTGTGCTCGTGAGCCTGCTGCAAGCGCCTGCAGGTAGCCTAGCAGCTGCAGCGGCCGAGGCTCCGGCACTGCTGCTGCTGCTGCTGCTGGAAAATCATACAGCTAAAAGCCTCTGATCAGTGCACAAATGCAAGCACAACAGACCCCCAGGATCCCTTCAACACTCTTCCCAAATCCTAGATATGACTGTTCAACAAAAACAAACGCACCGTTGGCTGTGCTCGTGTGCCTGCTGCAGTGCCTGCAGGTATCCCAGCAACTGCAGCGGCTGCTGCTGCCACACTTATATAGCCAGCCAAACCTCTGATTCAGGCTCAAGGAAAGCATAACAGAACCCCAGGAAGCTTGTCAACATCTCTGCCCAGGAAAGACATAAAAGACAAGAGATATCCCTGCCCACATCATAAAAGACATAAAAAGACAAGAAATATACGAAAGAATCGCACCTCTGGCTGTGCTCGTGTGCCTGCTGCAGCGCCTGCAGGTATCCCAGCAGCTGCAGCGGCTGAGGCTCCAGCACTGCCCCAACACGCCTCACTGCTGCTGCCGCTGCTGCTGCTGCTGCTGCAACGCCTGCATCATCTTCCTCCATTACATCATCCAGTGTGCAAGCGCGGCGCTTCTGCTTCTGCTTCTTGTTGCTTTGTGTACCCGCATTACCATCATTGTCAGCAGCAGCAGCTTCGTCATCCTCCCAGCTTTCCACGCCCGCTGATGCTGCTGCTGCTTTGCTGCTGCCGCCTGCAAGCCGGATCCTCCGCTTCTCTCCTTTCTGCTTGCTGTCTTTCGTCTTGTGGGGCTTAGGGGTTTGCACGATGCCCGCCTGCTGTAACCACAGCAGCACCTGCTGTGCATTTGCCGGCACCGGAAGCTGCTCTGCAATTCCTTCTAACACACTTTCCTTCGCAGCAGCAGCAGCAGCAGCAGTGCTGTCACCAGCAGCAGCAGCAACATCGTCCATCTCTATGTTACCCTGCTGCTGTTTGAACAGCTCTTGTAGCGTCTCTACATCTACCGGCAAGCGCTTGGAAGGCGTCCCAGCAGCAGCAGCAGCACTGCGTTTGCCGCTGCCTCTTGCTGCTGCTGCTGCTGTGCCATCATCGCTGCCGGCTGAGTCAGCATCATCGTCATCACTGCTGCTGCTGCTGCTGCTGCGCTCGCCGCTGATGTTGTGCTTCACCAGCAACTTCTGGACCTGCAAACAGTAATAGCAAAATGACATGTTAGTAACATATCAGGTAACACATCATGCATGTACTGCAGATCGTAAATGCCTCTGGACGCGTGCCGTCAGTACATTTGTGTGGAGAAGTGGCACTGGACAAGCCTGTCCCCTCAACAAACAACTGTTGGGTCAAGGTTGCCTGATAACCTCTCAACAATCTGAAGTATTTGAAAATTGAAACAGACCATCACCAGCCGTAACAGCCATGACCCCTTACCTCCAGCACAGTAAGCCCTAGCGCCATAGCTGTCAGGTGTAGGCCATCAGGCTCATTCCCATGGCGCACACACAGGCCCTGCAGCAGAGCCTTGCTCACAGCATTGCCACCCCGCCTGCCACCTGCTGCTGCTGCTGTGCCGCGCCTGCTGCCGCGCTGCTGCTGCTGCTGCTTTTGGGGCTTTTCCACAATGCCGTGGAATCGCAGCGTCGCCAGCACATCAGCAGCTGATGCATCGGGATGGTCTGGAGCCAGCGCATTGGCAATCTGCAGGTGCAGTGACACACACAACAGAACATTATTATTATTATTATTATTATTATTATTATTATTATTATTATTATTATTATTATTATTATTATTATTATCATTATTATTATTATTCGTGGAAGCGCAGCATTGCCAGCACATCACAATCTGCAGGCGCTGCGGCATACAGCACAATGGTGCTTCGACCATCGCCTTTATATTGTCTGGAAACGCGACACCCTGCGAGCCCAACTCCACACCAACTGCAATATTTTTTAAACAAAACGGCCTGGCACAAACAGCAGTGACCAGAAACTGAGCTCACCATCTGCAGGTAGTCCTCCTGCACCAGGTGCTGCTGGTGCAGCCGCTCCAGCTGCTGCTTCTCAACACCAAGCAGAACATCGCCACCCTCGGGGGCGCTGTCCCAACCATCACTATAGCAGATTGTGTGGAAACTAGACACCCTGCAAGCCCAATTCTACACCAACTGCAACATACACTTCAGAAACATCCAGAACAAACAGCAGCAGATACTAAATCAGCCCACCTGTTGCAGGTAGTGCTCTTCCGCTGGGTGCTGCTGGTACAGCCGCTCCAGCTGCTGCTTCTCCACACCAAGCAGCACATCGCCACCCTCGGGGGCCCTGTCCCAACCATCGCCATCATCTGAATGTATGGAGCCAAGACCTGAGGAAAGCCCATATTCACACCAGTTGCAATATATAATCACAAAAACACTTGAAACAAACAGTAGAATAAGAAAAGCTGAGCATACCATCTGCAAGTAGTTGTCATCAGCCAGGTGCTGCTGGTACAGCCGCTCCAGCTGCTGCTTCTCCACACCAAACAGCACGTCGCCACCCTCGGGGGCGCTGTCGCAGCCAACACTGTAGCATGTTGTGTGGAAATTGGTCACGCTGCAAGCCCAAACTCACACCAACTGCAACATGAGGTTAATACCACCTGGATTGATTAGTGCGGAAGCAGAAAACTGCGCTCACCTTCTGCAGGTACTCTTCATCCACCAGGTGGTGCTGATACAGCCGCTCCAGCAGCTGTTTTTGCACACCAAGCAGCACATCGCCACCCTCGGGAGCGCTGTCCCAACCATCACTGCAGCATGTTGTTTGGAAACCACCACACCCTGCAAGCCCAGTTCTACACCGTACACTTCAGAACCATCCACAACAAACAGCAGCAGATAATAACTGAGCCCGCCTGTTGCAGGTAGTCCTCATCGACCAGGTGCTGCTGGTACAGCCGCTCCAGCTGCTGCTTCTCAACTCCAAGCAGCACATCGCCACCCTCAGGGGCGCAAATCAGGCACCCGCAAACTCAAGACTTAGATTCTCCGCGATCCAACAGCGCACATACAACGGCATTATAGAGCAGATACAAACAAATAACCACAATATACCTTCTGCAGATAGTCCTCTTCTGTCAGGTGCTGCTGGTACAGCCGCTCCAGCTGCTGCTTTTGAACACCAAGCAGCACATCGCCGCCCTCAGGGGCGCTGTCCCAACCATCACCATCATCATCATTGTCAAATGAGCCGCCGCGCCGCTGCAGCCGCCGCTTGGTGCCACCGCCGGCTCCGGTCAAGCCTTCATTACGCAGCAGCCGCCGCACCTGCAGCCGCAGCCGCAGCGCTAGCAGTCATAACAGAGTTTGAACATCAAGATCAGCAGATCAGATCGTCAGAAGCACATCCTCCGCAGCACAGCAGCAGCAGCAGCAGCCATGACAAAGTATCAACAGTAGCGTCAGCAGATCAAAGCTTGGGATGAGCCGTCCCCGCGCTGCAGCCGTCGTTTGCTGGGGCCCCCGGCGCCGGTCAAGCCTTTGATGCGCAACAGGCGGCGCACCTACAACAGTAGTAAAAGCATGTGATCAAAGTTTGTTTTACGTTTCAAAACAGTTCAGAGTGCTGCAGCCTGTGCCGGTTAGGCCTTCGTTGCGCAGCAGCAGCCACACCTACAGCAGCAGCAGCAGCAGCAGCATCGGCCAAAACAAAGTGTTGAAAATGAAGTCAGCAGATTCAAGTTTTCAACAAACCGCAGCCGACGTGCTGCAGCCGCCGTTTGGCGCCGTCCCGGTGCCGGTTAGGCCTTCGTTGCGCAGCAACCGCCGCACCTGCAGCAGCAGTTACAATATACCCATGTCAGTGACAGAGTGTTAGTCGGCGATCAGCGAACCAAAGCTTAGAAAAATAACCGCCGCCACGCTGCAGACGCCGCTTGGTGCCACGGCCGGCTCCGATCAAGCCTTCATTACGCAGCAGCCGCCGCACCTGCAGCCGCAGCAGCAGTCATAACAGAGTGTGAACATCAAGATCAGCAGATCAGATCGTCAGAAGCACATCCTTCGCAGCACAGCAGCAGCAGCAGCAGCAGCCATAACAAAGTATTAACAGTAGCATCAGCAGATCAAAGCTTGGGATGAGCCGCCGCCGCGCTGCAGACGCTGCTTGGCGCTGTTTCTGTTGCTCAACCGCCGCCGCACCTGAAACAGCAGCAGCAATAGCAGCAGTCATGGGGTCAGTTGGATTTTCAATTGAGCCCCCGACACGCTGCTGCCGCCGCTTTGCGCCACCGCCGGTGCCTGTGAGGCCTTCGTTGCGCAGCAGACGCCGCACCTACAGCAGCAGAAGTCACTATGGAGTGTGAATATCATGGTTTTGTTGTAGCCTGTGCTGTCGCTGGGCTGCAGCAGCCGCTTCACGATGCCTGTCAAGCCTTCGCTGCGCAGCAACTGCCGCAAGCTGTTGCCTGTCAAGCCTTCTTCTACAGCCGTCATCTACAGCAGCAGTGACACATCCTTTGATATGAAAAACCAACACAAAATATGCACAGCACCCGTTCTTGATTGTGTTTGCAGCGCACCTGCTTGTCGGTCCAGCCGCCCGGCAGGTTGTCTGCAATGACTGCTGCTGCTGCTGCAAGCTCGCCGTCCCTGTTCTCCTGCTACAGCTGCCGCAGATAATACAAACCACTGCACCAACACCACGGCTAGACGCCGATGCTACTGGATTCACCCGAACCCATACGCCCGCATGCACAAATTGACGATGTATCCGAATCCCACCTGCTTGTCGGTCCAGCCACCGGGCAAGTTGTCTGCGATTACCGCGGCTGCTGCCGCAAGGCCCCCGTCCCTGTTCTCCTGCCACAGCTGGTGCATACAGCTCAATCACTGCATAACATCACGGCGAGGAACTGTGCTCACCCGCACTCACACGCAACTTTTTTGCACACAAAACTGACCCAAAGTGCATGCGACAACCATTTGTAAATGGTTTGAAATATCACCTGATTGTCGGTGCAGCCACCGGGCAGGTTGTCTGCAATCACTGCTGCTGTTGCTGCTGCTGCCGAAAGCCTGCCGTCCCTGTTCTCCTGCCACAGCTGTCGCACACACGACAAAAACTGCAGCAACGATACAGCCAAACGCCGATGATACTGAATTCACCCAAACCCATACGTTGACATGCACACGTTCGCATGCACAAACAAACAAAACTTCACAGCGCACCTGCTTGTGGTCCAGCCACCAGGCAGGTTATCCGCAATCACCGCTGCTGCTGCCGCAGGCCTGCCGTCCCTGTTCTCCTGCCACAGCTGATGTACAGTCTACAAAGCGCTGCAAAACAGCACGGCGTGAAACTGTGTTCGTTTGCACACACCCAACTGCACACAAAACTGACACGTAACATCTGCATAACCATTGTAAAACATCACACCTGCTTGTCAGTCCAGCCGCCAGGCAGGTTGTCTGCGATTACCGCGGCTGCTGCCGCAAGCCCCCCGTCCCTGTTCTCCTGCCACAGCTGGTGCAGCTGCTGCAGCAGGCTGGGCGGCAGCTGGCCAAACTTGAGCCCAAGACGCTTCATCTCGCTTGAAAGCTGGCGCGGACCCAGCCTGCACATTTCAAGGATGCATGCATCAAAGCACCAAAGTAGCAGGTTTTTGTTACAAAAGGCGCAAATTTTAGAATTGTTAGTAGTTTTTAGTATTGGCCGATGCCACGCTGCTGCAGCTGGCTGGGCGGCAGCTGGCCAAACTTTAGGCCAAGACGCTTCATCTCGCTCGCCAGCTGCCGGGGACCAAGCCTGCAGCAGGTAAGCGCAATAAGCCAGGAACACAAGCAGCGCAGCAGGTGTCAGGCGTCAGCAGCTGGCCGCATGATGTGCAGAAACTGATGTACAACACATGTGACTCAGTTGGTCAGTCGCGCAGCAGCAGGCTAAGCGGTTCATCTCACTCGCCAACTGCCGGGGACCAAGCCTGTGGGGCGAAGCGCAGTAAGCCAGGCACAACAGCAGCGCAGCAGGTGTCAGGTGTCAGCAGCCGGCCGCATGATTTGCATGAACTGAAGTGCAAAGATAGGACTCAGTTGATCAGTTGCGCAGCAGCAGGCTGGGCGGTAAGGCAGCTGGCCAAACTTCAAGTCCAGACGCTCCATCTCACTTGAAAGCTGCCGAGGACCAGCCTGCCTGTGCAAAGCGCAGGAGAGCAGGCACAAAAGCAGTGCAGCAGTTTCAGCAGCCATACCCCGATGTGCAAAGATAGGACTCAGTTGGTCAGTCGCGCAGCAGCAGGCTGGGCGGTAAGGCAGCTGGCCAAACTTCAAGTCCAGACGCTTCATCTCACTTGAAAGCTGCCGAGGACCAGCCTGCCTGTGCAAAGCGCAGGAGAGCAGGCACAAAAGCAGTGCAGCAGTTTCAGCAGCCATACCCCGATGTGCAAAGATAGGACTCAGTTGGTCAGTCGCGCAGCAGCAGGCTGGGCGGTAAGGCAGCTGGCCAAACTTCAAGTCCAGACGCTTCATCTCACTTGAAAGCTGCCGAGGACCAGCCTGCCTGTGCAAAGCGCAGGAGAGCAGGCACAAAAGCAGTGCAGCAGTTTCAGCAGCCATACCCCGATGTGCAAAGATAGGACTCAGTTGGTCAGTCGCGCAGCAGCAGGCTGGGCGGTAAGGCAGCTGGCCAAACTTCAAGTCCAGACGCTTCATCTCACTTGAAAGCTGCCGAGGACCAGCCTGCCTGTGCAAAGCGCAGGAGAGCAGGCACAAAAGCAGTGCAGCAGTTTCAGCAGCCATACCCCGATGTGCAAAGATAGGACTCAGTTGATTGGTCGCGCAGCAGCAGGCTGGGCGGTAAAGCAGCTGGCAAAACTTTGGGCCCGAAAGTTTCATCTCGCTCACCAGCTGGCCCGGACCCAGCCTGCACATTCAAGGATGCATGCATAACAGCACGTAAGCAGCAGGTTTCAGTTACAAGGCGCAAATTTCGAGATTTGAAGGTGAAGCAGGCTGGGCGGCAGCTGGCACAACCTGAGGCCTAAGCGTTTCATCCCAGCCGCCAGCTGGCGCGGACCCAGCCTGTATATTCAAGGATGCATGCATAACAGCACGTAAGCAGCTGATCTTAGTGAGAGCAGGCGTATGTTTGGAAACCAGGTATATGCAATGTGCATGCAAACAAGCACTGGTGGTTTGAGAGTGAACCCCCCGTTTTGGTTGTCCCTTCTTGCTACACTTGCTAAAAACAAGTGTAATTGATCAATCCAATCACAGACACTCGCTCCTCAGCATCACACGCGTTGCAAAGTACAGTATTGCCCTCACTTGCTGCCGATGCTGACCATCGGCTGCACTGCCGGCAGCTGCTGCATGCCTGTGTTACATGACAAAGTACCACATGTTTATGTTAAACCACATGGGCGGCTGAAACTCACTTGCTGCCAATGCGCGCCATCTGCTGCAGCAGCTGCTGCATGCCTGTGTTTCATGACCAAATAACAAGTATTATAATAGATGGGAGGATGAAAACTCACTTGCTGCCGATGCGTGCCATCTGCTGCAGCAGCTGCTGCATGTTTGCCCTGTCAGCACACAGCTTCTCAAAGAAGGTGACCAACTTCTGCTCCTTATCGGGGTTTAGCAGCCGCGCCATGGTGCGGGGTTTAGGCCTGCAGCATCATGACACCACCCCATGGGTTTAGTGGTTGAAGGCGGCATTTTCGCCAGTTTAAATCATTTGGCATGATGAATGGTAGCTGATGGGATCGGCCACAATGTGCACGCAGCAACATGCAGTCAAGAAAGCAGCTGTGGCCAGCAACCTGAAGTGATTTGATCCATCAAAATGCATGCTGTCCTGGTTGATTATGATTACGAGCGGGTGTTTATGCAAAATACATTAGGAATGACCAGCACTCACAAGCCGTCGCCTCCCAGCGCTCCCCTGCGGCCTCCTCCCCTGCGTTACATGACAAAGTAACAGTTATGATAGCACATGAACTGACAGGCCCCAGCAGCACCTTGTTGATCACGCGATCACGAGGCAGCAGCAGCACGCAAATAAAATCTAGGTTGCGATTCTGGCACCCCTGACCTGCCATTTGATATGCATATATCTATTTCAAAGAAAGTGTTAATAACACTCATGCGCTGTCATTAATTTTGCATAATCCAACATGGATGAACCAGTCAAACAAAATATCACACTCACGTGCCGTCATAATTGAGGTAATATTCGTCCCTGATGGTCTCTGCGTCCTTCGGTGTACTCCAAAACAGCACGTCCACACACACCATGCCGGCAACAGCTGCGCGCCGCCGCTGCTCTCGCTCCTGATCCTGATCCTGCTGCTGCTGCTGCTCTGCCTCCTCTCCTGCTGCTGCTGCTGGTGCGGCTTCGAGCGATGGTGGCACAATCTTGGCGAAGAGGCCGCGCACGACGCGCGTTGCGAGCTGCAGAACGCTGCGGTGTTGGGGCTTGCCTCGCAGGGAGGCGTCTGACAGCAGCTGGTGGAATAGACGAAGCACCGACAGCTGCAGAGGTTTTGAAAAACATCAGCAGTGCTGGTGTGAGTAGCAGTAACACTGTCGCCTCTGTAGCGTCAAAAAGCATCTTCAGTTGCTGTGAAACCGGTGGGGGGGGCATGGGGGACAAAGTGGAGTGTATGCTGCGGTGTTGGGGCTTGCCGCGAAGTGAGGCGTCTGACAGCACCTGGTGGAACAGACGCAGCACCGACAACTGCAGAGGAGGCAACATACATCAGCAGCACTGGTGTGAGTAGCAGTTACACAGCCGCCTCCGTAGTGTCAAAGCTGCTGTCAAAACGGGGGGTAAAGGGGAGGGGGCAAAGTGGAGTGGATGCTGCGGTGTTGGGGCTTGCCTTGCAGGGAGGCGTCTGACAGCAGCTGGTGCAATACACAAAGCACCGACAGCCGCAGCAAGGAACTTAAAAAACCCATCAGCAGTACTGGTGTGAGTAGCAGTAACACTGCAGGCTCCGTAGTGTCAAAGCAAGTCGAATTGCTGTCAAGACCCGCCGGGGGGGGGGGGGCGCATTGGGGCTTGCCGACTAGGAAGGCGTCTGACAGCAGCTGGTGGAATAGACGAAGCACTGACAGCTGCAAGAGTAAGGTAGGAACGACGCAGCCACGGCACAGCGAAAATGGAGAGAAGAAGCAGTTGTGGAGTCAGTAGCAGTTCCACTGCCTCTGTAGTATAACAAGGCATGTTGTGTTGCAGCCACGGCACATTGGGAAGGACAAGATCAGCAGTTTTGGTGTAAGTAGCAGTTGCATTGCCTCCGTGTGTGCATCATGCTTGATAGCAACTGAATCAACAACAGAACTATGTCATGTAACAAAATAACAATCCTCACCTGGTACAGCAGCGGCTCTACGTTCAGGTGCTCCGGCAGCACCAGCCGCCACAGGAATGACACTTCCACCACTCAAATGCAGCATTTTTGAGAATAACTGAAGTGACAATGTAACGATATCATATAACAAAATACCAACCCCACCTGGTACAGCAGTGGCTCCAAGTTGAGGTGCTCCGGCAGCACCAGCCGCCACAGGAATGACACCACGGCGTGGTTTAGCGCGTCGCTGTTGCCCTTGCTGTACCCCGCCAGCAGCCACGCGTAGAAGTGAACCACGGCCGGCACTGCAAACTCCTGTTTCAGCGCTTTCGTCAAGTCAAACATGACTTCTTTTGTGCCTCCGTCCTGCATGGAATAAGAGAGACAAGGCAGCAACAGAGCAGCAGCTTTGAAACGTGTACGCACCACTTTTGCAGGGCAGTGGCACAGCAGCAGGGCACCAAAAAACCGAGCAATCAGGTTAGCGGCAGAGCAGCATGTCACTGCAGTGAACCATGGCCGGCACTGCAAACTTCTTTCTCAGGGCATCAAGTATGTCGAAGGTGACCTCTCTGCTGCCGCCATCCTGCAACAAATAGGCAGGACAGCAGCGCACGGACGAGTAGACAGGAATGCTGGGAGATGAAATGCATTATCCCATCTCTTGGGTCCACGCAAGTCTTCCTCTTCAAGAACTACCTTGGCTAAAGGCGATCGCGGCTTGACAGCAGCAGCAGAAGCAATAATTAAAATCCAGATAAAAATCTGCAGTACCTCCCTATTGCTGCCAGAGCCGCTGCCGCTGCCCTCCTCTTCTTCCAACTCCTCAAGCAGAGGCATCCAGGCCACCATAATCATTTATATCACTATTTTGCTAATCTAGTAGTTTATTCCTTTACCTATTTATAGCATTGATATTATATATTGTGCTTGTCTTGCCGTACCTCCTCATCGCTGCCAGAGCCGCTGCTGCTGCCTTCCTCCTCCAACTCCTCCAGCAGCGGCATGCGGGCCAATTTTATTCATTTTATTATATCTGAATTGTATCTTATCAACAATCATACTATTCTTTTTTTGCTGTTCACATGTATTTTATTGATACATTTGTTATCAGATAAATCTTATTTGCCGTACCTCCTCAGCGCTCCCGGAGCCGCTGCCGCTGCCCTCCTCTTCTTCCAACTCTTCAAGCAGAGGCATGCGGGCCTTGCCAGCAGCAGCAGCAGCAGCAGTGCCAGCAGCAGCAGTGCCAGCTGCCAGGCTGCCCTGCACGTTGTCGCTGTCATCTGCCACCCTGCACTGCTGCTGCTGCTGCTGGGGGTCCACTTCTTCTGCCACCCCAGCAGCAGGAGAAGCTTCCCTGGGAGAGCCAGCAACAGCAGCAGCAGCAGGTTCTGCATCATCTGCTGCTGCTGCTACTGTGTCCTTGGCTGCTGCTGGTGGGTCCGCTGCTGCGCCTTCAGCGACAGCATCACCATCATCTGCTGCTGCTGCTGCTGCTGCTGCTGGTGGTTTTGGTGCGGATGGCGCAGCAGCAGCAGCTGCTTCCTCAGCTGCTGCTGTTGCCGCATCTGCTGCTGCTGCTGCAAGTACTGCTGTGGCCACATCTTCAAGCTGCTCTCCTTGCTGCTGCTTGTCTTGCTGCTGCTGCTGCTGCTGCTGCTGCTGCTCTTCCTGCTCCTCTTCAGCAGCAGCAGCAGCAGCAGGTGGCTTCTTGCGCCTGCCGCCGCCCCATGCTCGCTTCTTCTTCTTGACCAGCAGCTTGCCGTCATCACGCGCCAGCAGCCTGCGTAAATTCATAGCAAAGTTCACACCAGAATGCACAGCAGACACAACAGAGACTCAGAATTGAGTTGAAAGTTCTCCTAGCCAAGTTTACGTTTCACGTCTAAGGGCACATTGGTTTGTGCTGCATCAGCTTTGCAAACGCCTGCCGCCGCCTCCAGCCGAATGGTAGGATGCACCACTTCTGCCAGCACTGCCGCTGCGGATCGCGGCTCGCGGCGCGCCGAAAAGTCTCTTCCATGACATTGAAGATTTCATAATACCCACCTGTCATGCAGTTGTAACATCGATTACACTGCTTCTGCCAGCACGGCTGCTGAGTTCACAACTTTGACCCACCAACCAAAACAGCAGATCAGGCCATTCCCACAAACTTGGTCAAGTTTATAGTCTAGTGTATAGTCGTACCTGTCGTACAGCCGAAGGGTGCAGTGCACCGCCTCTGCCAGCACTGCAGGACTCAACCAAACCAGCCACCACAAACAAGCAGTTTCAAGAGTGTAGAAGTTGCTCAAAAACGCTGTCACGTTACCCATCATACAGCCGCAGCGTTGAATGCACCGCCTCTGCCAGCACTGCTGCCGCTGATCGTGGCTCGTGGCGCGCCGAAAAGTCTCTTGTATGTCATAATACCCACCTGTCATGCAGTTGCAATGTCGATTGCACTGCCCCTGCCAGCACTGCAGGACTCGACCATACGAACCATCGCACAACCAGCGGTGTAAATTGCCCTCAAAACGCTGTTATTCGTACCTATCATACAGCCGAAGGGTGGAGTGCACCGCCTCTGCCAGCACTGCCGCTGCGGACCGCGGCTCGTGGCGCGCCGAAAAGTTTTTTATGCGCGAGGCGAAGCTGCCCAGCAGGCCCTGCTTGGTGCCGTCATGCAGCAGCCTGCAGGGAACAGCACAAAACATAAAGTGTCAACATGATCATGTGTGCACGTTGCAATCTTGCAGCATGCTGCATTATGTCAACATGTGCATATCAGCATCAGAACGGCTGATGGTAGAGAGAAGTATTGCTGCTTGAAAAGAGAACGCCCAGCAGGCCCTGCTTGGTGCCGTCAGCAGCCTGCAGGGACCAGCACAAATCAGAGCATGAAAGTGTCAGCAGCCACTTGCTTGCTGATGTCAGCGTGGAAAATACCACATCAGAGAACATCATACACCAAAGACAAGCACATGGAACAACCAAACACACCTGCGAGCCAGGCGCTCTGCTGCTGCCTTGTCATGATCGCTACCTGCCTTTGCTGCTAACTCCAGCAGACCCAGCCCCTCACGCAGCAGCCGCCCAGCAAAACAACCCAGCCATTGGCGATGGTGTCACATGTGACACCAGATCACTGTGCAAACCGGAAGGAAACAGCCAACAGAGAAACAACCTGGCAAGTTTATCAGCCCCACCTGCGAGCCAGCCGCTCCGCTGCTGTCTTGTCACTGTCACTGCCTGCCCTTGCTACTAGCTCCAGCAACCCCAGCCCCTCACGCAGCAGCCCAGCTGAACAAGCCCCTGACACAACGCTGAACGCACTGCACTATGTATCAAACCTCTGCTACACCCCACGAGCAACCTCATACACCAAAGACAAGTATATGGAACCAGCAAACCCACCTGCTTCACACAACCTTGCCGATATATGGGGACCAGATGGACAACAGACCCACCTGCGAGCCAGGCGCTCTGCTGCTGTCTTGTCGTGATTGCTGCTTGCTTTTGCCGCTAGCTCCAGCTGACCCAGCCCCTCACATAACAGCGCAGCTGAACAACCCAGCCATCAACATTGGTGCCACATGTGTAGACAGAGCACCGCGCAACACAAACCGGCAAGAAACAGCCAACCAAGCAACAACCTGGCAACTTTATGAGGCCCCACCTGCGGGCCAGGCGCTCTGCTGCTGTCTTGTCATGATCACTGCCTGCTTTTGCTGCGAGCTCCAGCAGACCCAGCCCCTCACGCAGCAGCCCAGCTGAACAATCCATGGTGTCACCACAACACTAAATGCGACACAACCGGCAGCAAGCAGCCAACCAAGCAACCCCGGGCAACTTTATAAGGCCCCACCTGCGAGCCAGGCGGTCTGCTGCTGTCTTGTCATGGTCACTGCCTGCCTTGGCTGCTAGCTCCAGCAACCCCAGCCCCTCACGCAACAGCACCCCAGCTGAACAATCCACCCATTGGCAATGCACATGTGACACATGTGTCACCAAAACACCGTGCAACACAAACCGGCAGGAATCAGCCAACTGAGAGGCACGCACGCTTACACACGCATGTGCAGCTAATCACACCTGCGAGCCAGGCGTTCTGCTGCTGTCTTGTCATGATCACTGCCTGCTTTGCTGGCAGCTCTAGCAGACCCAGCCCCTCATGCAGCAGCCGCAACACGTGCGCTGTGGTGACAAAGCATGGTACGACATATTGGGAAGATGTGGGCAAAGTATCTCTGCCAGATGCACGCAAGCCCCTCACCCCGAAGCCCAGCTCAACAACCCACTGGCAATGGTGGCACATGTTTCACCAGAACACCACGCAACACAATAGGCAGGAAACAGTCAATCATGCAGCCACCAGGCAACTTTATAAGCCCCACCTGCGCGCCAGGCGCTCTGCTGCTGTCTTGTCATGGTCACTGCCTGCTTTTGCTGCTAGCTCAAGCAACCCCAGCCCCTCACGCAGCAGACGCGTTGTGGAGTGCAGCAGCGGCCAGTCTTTTGTGTCGGACCGGGCCGGCACGTCAACCTGCAGCAGCAGCAGTAGCAGCAACAGCCGGGTGTGTGATTTCAAAGCAGATCAGCACGGCGTACAGATGCCTCAACACAATGCCGATGCAGCAGCAGCATTGTGGAGAGCAGCAGCGGCCAGTCTTTGGTGTCGGACCGGGCCGGGACGTCCACCTGCAGCAGCAGCAGCAGGTGATGCAGCCGGGTGTGTTATTTTGCAAGGCACAATGAGCACGGCATTTTTAGTGTGCCCCAGGCTGATGCTTCAAAACAATGCATACGCAGCAGCAGCGTGTGGAGTGCAGCAGCGGCCAGTCTTTGGTGTCTAACCGGGCCGGAACGTCCACCTGTGGCAACAGCAGCAGCAGCAGCCGGGTGTGTGACAGAAAGCACGATCAGCACACACACTGGTTTTGACTGCGTAATGTGGCACTGACGAGTCACATGACAGAAATTCAAAAGGATGAACAGTGCTGCAAGCCTCAGCTGCAGGAAGGTTGTCTGTGTGAGGTGGAAGGTCTCCCAGCCCATCGTGGCACTGATGCAGCCAAACGGCGACATATATGACAGGATGTGCATCAACACACAGCTAACGGAACCCACCAAACCACCAAAACTGCGTCTGATCTGATGCACATAAGTTCTGACTGCACCATGTGGCTGTGGCGGAACACAGTTATCTTTCAAAAATGCATAAAGATACACAGAAAGCGCTGCACGCCTCACCTGCTGCAGGAAGGTTGTCTGCGTGAGGTGGAAGGTCTCCCAGCCCATCGTGGCACTGATGCAGCCAAACGGCGACGCCTCACGCTCTTGCTGCTGCTGCTGCTGCTGCTGCTGCTGAGAGCTGGCGTCGTCTCCTGCTGCTGCTGCTGCCGCTGCTGCTGCTGCCGCTGCAGTGCCATCAGTGTTGGCCGCGGCTGCTTGCTGCGGCTGCTTTTCCTGCTTCTTTGCTTCATACAGCTTCTCCTGCAAGACGGCAAAATCACAAAACAGCACAAGCAGAACATAGAAACGCATTTGAAAATGATGTGTGGCAGATCTGCTGCAAGTAAGCTGTGCGTCCAATGTGTGGGTTGGGCGACTCTCAAAAGAAACTCACAGACAGCAGATATCACAAGTACCAAGGGTGCGCTGAAACACAGCTGTGTAGTGACACAGCTGTGTAGTGACACAGCTGTGTAGTGACACAGCTGTGTAGTGACACAGCTGTGTAGTGACACAGCTGTGTAGTGACACAGCTGTGTAGTGACACAGCTGTGTAGTGACACAGCTGTGTAGTGACAACAGCAGACGAATCGCCCTCACCTGCTGCAGGCGCACGTATGATGTGAACCATGCCGCGAGGTTGAACCACTTTGCAAAGTCAGCGGCCTCCAGCGTGCTGATCAGCAGACCACCAGCCAGCTCCAACCTCAAATGACCCATCATCACGTTGTAGGCACCTATACATAGCAGCAGCAACAGCAGCAGCAGCAGCAGGATAACAGAAGCCAAGTCAATGATGGTATATTGTCAGGAGCTTCCAACATGCTGGTCAGCAGACCACCAGCCAGCTCCAACCTCAAATGGCCCATCAGCACGTTGTAGGCACCTGAAGAGAGCAGCAGCAGCAGCAGCATGACAGGAGCCAAGTCAATGTGTGATCTTTGGTTTTAGTGCTGGTCAGCGGAACGCCCGCGAGCTCCAACCTCAGGTGTCCTATCAGCACGTTGTAGGCACCTGAAGACAGCAGCAGCAGCAGCAGGATGAAGGGAGCCAAGTCACATGTAGAAATATTTGAGCTGGTTAATGTGTGCTGATCAGCACACCACCCGCCAGCTCCAGCCTCAAATGGCCCATCAGCACGTTGTAGGCACCTGAAGAGAGCAGCAGCAGCAGCATGACAGGAGCCGAGTCAATACGTGTTTTTTGTCTTTGGATTTAGTGTGCTGGTCAGCAGACCACCCGCCAGCTCCAACTTCAAATGGCCCATCAGCACGTTGTAGGCACCTGCGTATATCAGTTTTGTCACATGCAGCAGCAGCAGCAGCAGCAGCAGCACGACAGGAGCCAAGTCAATGTGTGATCTTTGTCTTTGGATTTAGTGTGCTGATCAGCACTCTACCAGCAAGCTCCAAACGCAGGTGTCCCATCAACACATTGTAGGCACCTGCATATCGTGTTGTCACAAGCAGCAGCAGCAGCAGCAGCAGCAGCTGATTCCACCGCATCAAGGGCTGGGGCAACACAGCGATAAAGACACCGACTTGAAGCAGTCAATTGCTGTAGATGCGCACTGCCAGCAGTAACTTCGCGATTTACGCAGAAGCCACCTGACAACAAAGTGAAATGACAATGAAACCACCCAAGGGCTGGGACAACACAGCACGGCAAGAACATGAACAGTCGGTGATCGCCAAGTACCAAGGTAACGATTATGTACTAGACATTACACAACGTCTCACCTTTGAGCAGCTCATCAGTGTAGCTGCGCAGCGCCAGCAGCAGTGCAGGGCTGGCACGCTTGGTGACAGGCATGTGCACCTGAGCATCATCATCAGCAGCAGCAGCAGCAGCAGTTGATGTGGCACTTCCGATGCAAAGGCTGCCGACACAATTCTATAGAAGAGCAGACCTGCGGTATCAGCTGCTAAGGGTGGCAGTGGCCCCCATCCGAAACATTGGCAAAGCATATCACCTTGGTCTCCAGCTGTATCTCTGGCGCCTGCAGGCTGTGCCGCTGCAGGTTGTGCATGTACGTGTGTGCTGCTGCTCAAAATGAACATTGAAACCTTTCCGATTACCCAGGCACAATGCAACTCATATCACCTTTGTCTCCAGCTGTACCTCTGGCGCCTGCAGGCTGTGCTGCTGCTGCTGCTGACGCCGCTTTGAACAACCAAGCAGCAAAGTGTAGTACGTCATATGTTGCCTACCTTTGTCTCCAGCTGTGTCTCTGTTGCCTGCAGGCTGTGCTGCTGCTGCTGCTTCTGCTGCAGCTGCTGCTTCTGCTGCAGCTGCTGCTTCTGCTGCAGCAGCTGCTCCTGCTGCCTTTTGCTAATGCTGAAGACGCTTTACGCTGTCTATTCCACCCGAGAACCCAGGCACAGTGCAGCTTATCCTACCTTTGTCTCCAGCTGTATCTCTGGTGCTTGCAGGCTGTGCTGCTGCTGCAGGTTGTGCACATACGTGTGTGCAGCTGTGTCGGTGTGAGTCGACACAAGAGTGCTCTTGAAGCGACCGTGACGCGTCAGGTGCTTGCCCTGCAAGCAGCAGCAGCAGTTCACACACAGTATACCAGCATAATGGAGGAAACTGGGCAGTGACGGGACCTGATGGATTGTGCACCAGCACATGTGTTGGCTTCTGCAGGGCCGCGTTAACCCACTTGCTGGTGAAGAAGCCGTGGTGTGTGTTGTTAGATGTCTGTTAACAACTGCAACAACAGCATGACAGTCGCTACTGCTGCCCAATGACTGGATGATCACAACATGACAGCATCACATGACATGCACAGGAGCGGGATGGTGTGCAAATGTCTGCTGCTGCTGCTAACACCAACCTTCAGCAGCTGTTGCGCCAGAGTCTTTGACTTGCTGGCAGCAGCAGCAGCGTGCCGGCGCTGCTGTTGTTGCTGCTGCTGTTGCTGCTGCCGCTCCTGCTGCTGCCGTGCTGCTTCTTCGGTAGCAGCCAGCACATCAGTCACCTCCACACCCTGCGGGCGACATATCACCGAGTGAAAATGACATGTTAAAAACATACAAGTAACACACTAGCATACGTCGAGACCAAGATCCATGTGACATGCTGGCAAACCTATTGTGTGGGGACAGACGTCACTCATGTTATGCAAAACTGAAAAGCAAGTAACATAAAGCAGTTGAACAATGGGATGACCACTGCACCGTACCTTGTACACCCCACCGGCCGCCAGCACACTGATACACGTACGTGGATACAGACCAGGCTGCTAGACACGACATGTAACACTGAAAAGCAATTCAATGCGGGATGGCAAATGCACCGTACCTTGTACACCTCAGCCAGCAGGTCAAGCAGCAGCGGCGCATCTGCACGGAACATGAACACCACATCCACCTCATTCCCAAAAGAAAACTAAAAACTAACACATTTTGAATTCACTGAATTCAAATCGACAGCTGCGTACCTTGTACACCTCAGCCAGCAGGTCAAGCAGCAGCGGCGCATCTGCCCAGAGGGGCCGCTCCTCTGCTTGACCTATAACACTACATCAGCCTCGACCTTGAAACAACAGAAAATAACAAATTTTGAATTCAAACTGACAGCTGCGTACTTTGTACACCTCGGCCAGCAGGTCCAGCAGCAGTGGCGCATCTGCCCGGAAAGGCCGCTCATCCGCGTGTGACGCCACCAGCAGCACCAGCTCCAGTGCTGATTCTTCGTACAAAGCAAGCAGCAGCTGCTCCTGCAAGGTCAAAAGGCATAAAAATGATTTAAATCAGGCAGTACAAGGCAGCGGTAGCGTATCTGATGCTGTGATACAGCAGGTTTGTTTGAGAATGTGAGAAAAAATGACATGCCAGCGGCGGCGTGTGACGCCACCAGCGGCACCAGCTCAAAAGCAGACTTCTCATACAGAGCAAGCAGCAGCTGCTCCTGCAGTCACACAAAAAGACCATATCACAGACAGTAGTAAATTAGCGTGCAGCTTCCAGGTGTTAAGGGTGGATCAGAGAGCAAGGGGGGCATGTGTGACGCCACCAGCAGCACCAGCTCCAGTGCCGACTCCTCGTATAAGGCAAGCAGCAGCTGCTCCTGCAGTCACAAAGCAGCGTGGGTTGCACACAACACAACCAGCAGACATTCAGAATACAGCTGTGACAAATGTTGAGGGGGCATTCCCACTTGGGGGGGGCACCAGCAGCACCAGCTCCAGTGCCGACTCCTCATACAGTGCCAGCAGCGGCTGCTGCTGCAACTCAAAAGAACATCAACAGCAGCCAACAGCATTGGCCAGCAGGGCACCAACAGCAGGGCAACAGCAGTGCCATCAGTGGAGACTGGTGCTAGCGGAATGGTCGAAAATATCAGCATTGGTGCAGCAGCTGAAGCAGCAGCGTGATGTGCCACCAGCAGCACCAGCTCCAGTGCCGATTCTTCATACAAAGCAAGCAGCAGCTGCTCCTGCAGTCACAAAAATCGCAGACGGCAGTAACTTAGCGTACAGCTTCGAAATGTTAAGGGTGGGTCAAGCAGCGGGGTGTGTGCTGCCACCAGCAGCACCAGCTCTGGTGCGGACTCCTCATACAGTGCCAGCAGCATCTGCTCCTGCAGACAGAACGTATAAAGCAGGGCCTTTAAGATTGGCATGTAGCGTGTTGGGTGCCGCAATTTGTAGCAGCATGTTTTGATATCTGGGTGATGTGACTGGCGGGCAGCAGCCTGTGACGCCACCAGCAGCACCAGCCCCAATGCCGACTCCTCATAAAGTGCAAGCAGCAGCTGCTCCTGCAGTCACAAAGCAGCATGAGTTGCACACAACATGACCAGCAGACATTCAGGATACAGCTGCAACAAATGTTGACGGGGCATTCCCACTTGGGGGGGGTGCCACCAGCAGCACCAGCTCCAGCGCTGACTCTTCATACAGAGCAAGCAGCAGCTGCTCCTGCAAGGTCAAAAGGCATACGAAATGGAATAAATCAGGCATTACAAGGCAGCGGTAGCGTATCTGATGCTGTGATATAGCAGCTTGTTTGAGAATTTGAGAAATTTGACATGCCAGCGGCGGCATGAGATGCCACCAGCAGCACCAGCTCCAGCTATTCTTCATACAGTGCCAGCAGCAGCTGCTCCTGCAGACAGAACGTATAAAGCAGGGCAGTTGAGACTGGCATGTGTGGGGGAATGTAGCGTGTTGGGTGCCGCAATTTGTAGCAGCATGTTTTGATATCTGGGTGATGTGACTGGCGGGCAGCAGCCTGTGACGCCACCAGCAGCACCAGCCCCAGTGCAGACTGCTTGTATAAGGCAAGCAGCAGCTGCTCCTGCATCTTACAAGAACATCAACAGCAGCCAATAGCATTGGCCAGCAGGGCACCAACAGCAGAGCAACAACAGTACCATCAGTGAGGTGTTGTGCTATTGCAATGATTGGAGATCAGCATTGGTGCAGCAGCTGTGGCAGCGGCGTGTGATGCCACCAGCAGCACCAACTCCAGCGCTGACTCCTGGTATAAAGCAAGCAGCAGCTGCTCCTGCGAAGTCAAAAGGCATAAAGTTGGAATAAATCAGGCATTACAAGGCAGCGGTAGCGCTTCTTATGCTGTGATACAGCAGCTTGTTTGGGAATTTGGGGTAATTTGATATGCCAGCAGCGGCGTGTGACGCCACCAGCAGCACCAGCTCCAGCGCTGAATCTTCATAAAAGACTCCTGCAACTCAGAAGAAGAAGATAAAAGCAGGGCTCTCAGTAAGAAGTTGTGCTAGCAAAATTCGGCCCAAAATAAAGTTCAAACAATATTTGATTGATACAAAACTGCATCTGCATGCTGCCTGCTGCCGCTGTGGCGCCAGCAGCCGCTGGCGGGTCAGGGATGCTGACCAAGTTGCGAACGAACGTCATTATGTTTTGCCTTTGCACACAGCCTTTGAAGAAAGAGGTTGCAAGACTAACTTTCTTTGCTTATTATAGGTTTTGATTGCTGTTATTGGTCTGTATAGCAAAGATCACTAAGAAACTATATAAACCAAAACAAAATACACAAAGCACACACCTGCATGCTGCTTGCTGCCGCTGTGGCGCCCGCAGCTGCTGGTGGGTCAGGGATGCTGACCAAGTTGCGAATGAACGTCAGCAGCAGCTGCAGCGACTGATGATCTTCATCGCTCATGCGAGGGTGGCGGCTCAGAGGACCTGCTGCTAAGCCCATCAGTGCTGCTAGCACATCACGTGACATGCAGCAGCGCTTGATTGACGCCAGGATGGAATACTGCAGCCAGCAGCAGCAGCAGCAGCGGCAGCAGCAGCAGCAGCAAGATTGTCAGTGGTTTCTCGCTGCCAGAGCAGATTGTGTGCATAATAAGGTGGCGGCTGAGGGGTCCCGCTGCTAAGCCCATTAGAGCAGCCAGCACATCTCTGGACATGCAGCAGCGCTTGATGGACGCTAGGATGGAGAACTGTGGGGTATGATGAAGACAGCAGCAGCAGCAGCAGCAGCAGCACTAAGATGGTTAAACAGATATAGCTGGCACCACCAGCTCGCCTTTGGCTGCTGTTGCTGCTTCCAGTGTAGTGCAGCAGCAGCTGTTGGTGCTGCAGCAACTGCTACAAGGCCAAAGCATCGTCGTTGTTGCTACTGCTGCCTGTGCCGCCTGCTGCAGCTGCTGTTGCTGTCTTTCCTGTCAACACTGCTGCTGCTGCTGCTGCTGCTGCCTCCTAGGCGCACCTGTGTGGGCGTCTCATGCGACAAGGGGTCCACCGGCATGGTCATGAAAGTGAGCACCTTGACTGCAGCAGCAGCAGCAGCAGAGAAGCTTGTCAGGCATACAAAACATAATTTCATTATTAGTTGCCAGCAGCAGCAGAAGCAGAAGCAGCCGAAGCAGTAGTCAGCTCTTGCATGCTTGACCCTTGCATTGCAGCACCAACGCATGTGACCACGCCTCACTAGCAGCCGCCGCTGCCTCTGCCGCCGCCACTGCTGCTGCTGCTGCTGCAGCCATCATCATGTGTGCTGTACGTGCATGCACGAACACCAGTTCTCCGTAAGTCGGTTCCGCCACCAACAGCGCCCACGCTCCAGCCGGAACTTCTGATATTGGTGCTGCTGCCCCCACTGCTGCTGCTGTTGCTGCTGGCTGCCAACCCACAGCCGCCACTCACGTGCATATCACACAGTTGCTGCTGCTGCTGCTGCTGCTGCTGCTAAGGTCTTGATATACTCACGTGCATGATACACCAGCTCCCCAACTGTTGGGTGCGCCACCAGCAGCGGGCACACGTCGTTCTCAACAGTCTGCTACCATTGCTGCTGCTGATGGTTCCTGGTTAATAACAACCACACATGTTACGCCACCACTCACGTGCATGGTACACCAGCTCTGCATCTGTCGGGTGCGCCACCAGCAGCGGGCACACGTCATTCTCAACAGTCTGCAGCTGCCCCAGCTTGAAGAAGGCGTCCCGGTCTTCTGGATCATCCCTCCTTAGAAAGCGTGCCAGGTCCTTCAAACACGCTGTTGCGGCAGCAGGAGCAGCAGCAGCGCAACAGAATTGCAGTGTGGGTGAGTGGCGGGAGCAGGACAGGAAGTGTGAGGTCTGCAGCTGCCCCAGCTTGAAGAAGACGTCCCGGTCCTCTGGATCATCTCTTCTCAAGAAACGCGCCAGATTTTTGAGGCAGGCTGTGGCAGCAGCAAACGACACAGAACAAACATTAGATCACATTACATTGCTGTCAGCAAAAAACAATTTGGGTCGGTGTTCGAAACACGACAAGGGGGGGGTATAAAGTCTGCAGCTGCCCCAGCTTGAAGGAGGCGTCCCTGTCTCCAGCGCGCCAAATCTTTCAAGCAGGCAGTGGCAGCAGCAGCAGGCGCAGGTATCAGGCTATTGCTATTCTATCTGCTAAAACAGTACGCTAGAGTTGAGATCAGGAGGACAAGAAGCTGTAGATAGTATGCAGCTGCCCAAGATAGCATGCATGTATCGTCCAATTGTCCTGCAAGGGGGCTTCTTGTACACATGCTGCACAGCTCTCACCAAGTCACTTGAATATCACCCCTTCACGCTGCACTTTTACGCACATGGACCACTAGTAAGTACAACGCATGCAGGGAGAAGACACGAACGTAGAGCATGTACTAACGATCCTGCAAACATTACAGAATAAGCCAAGCAGTAGCAGCCCTGTAGTCCTGCTGCAGCAGCAAATGGCCATGACGCAACGTGCCAGCCCCTTCAAACTTCCACTTACACATACAGTCATCGTCCTTGACGTATACGCGCTTCAGATCATCGACGTACTGCCAGCGGCCAAGACCACCCGCTATAGACAGCAGCAAGTCCAGCTCCCCTTCCATCGCGGCTCCAGCTGCTTCTAAAAGCCTAAGATTTAAATCCTTAACATCTCGGTTCAGCTGTGAGGCGGAAGATGCAGACAGACGTCAAGCCAAGAAAGGTAGATTCAAATCCCACAGTGCTCGACAAGTGTGACATTACAGTAGATGATTGCTGTCTTACATTGAGTCATGAAACACTTGCGGGAGGACCCTATCATCGACGTGTCATTTTGAGGGTCAGAAAACCCCAGTGCATTTCGTGCAAACACAGTGCACTACTTTGCAAAGACTAGTGGTTACCCGTGGCTACGCCACTCGCCAACTATATCGAAGACTTGGGCTTCTGCATGCACGTTTCGTTGCTGCATGTACAGCACTGGCACCAATGTGTTACAACCCTCAGCACTTGAGGCATACCAAACCGCTGTACATGCCAAGTGCTCAGCTGCCATGTGACACACATGCTGTAATGCCATGGCATCATTTGACCATCCACACATGCATATAAAGCTGTCGCAATAGCTGCAGCTGAGCAGCTGTATGCTCATGATCAGCTGGCAGGTGCTCATCATGTGCCACACGGTCGTGCGCCACAGCCACGACCCGTTGACCAAGTGATAGCTTAATGATGAATGTGTAATGCATCAGCGGTTGCCATGCACTCATATGGCAATGCTTGACCACCATGGATGAACATGAACTTGTATCCCAGCCTGACACAGCACATAATTGCTTGATTGCCACACAATCACGGCAATTCTCATGACGTAGCTTGTTCTAGCATAATCCGCTTGTTTTTTACCATCGTCACGCGTGCACACGGCACTAGCAGCATGACCTTGACTGCCTCCGCCACTTCCCTCTTGCCAAGCAGGAATGCCAGTTGCCCCCAGCAACCTCAGCTCCTTATCAGAGTGCCACAGCTTGACACCCTTTGCAGCCGTCTCTCCTGTAGTGGTTGTTGAGCTGCACACTTCTGCGTTGCCACCGTAGTCGTGACCCAGCTAGCATGAGGTAAAATGCAGTGCAGCAGGAGCAGCAACAGCAGACACCCTGGTGTTGGTGCTCAGATGTGGTTTGCGATTCAAGGCTGGTGGCTGCAAACAAAGAGCGAGTCTTGCATGGCGAGTCTTGCATGCATGGAGTGAGATGCAGAAGTCGCAACAGCAGATAGCATGAGAGTTTCAATGGCAAATCAGATCTGCCTGTGTTTGCGACGGCAAACACGACGTGGTTGTTGGCATGGGATGACGTTCAGCAGCTGGAGCAGCAGCAGCAGCTAGCATGGCAGGTTGTTGGTTTGGCAGATGCATCTGTATGTATCTCAGACGCAGTATGGCCCAACATATCCATCACTATGCAACCGATGGCAACACACACTGAGCGTGACAGGGACCTCCTGCACAGAGAACTGAGCACGTATTTACCTGCATGTGACAAAAAAACAACACACTCCTGATGGCTGCAGCTCACCTGCTTGCCGCCCACCACATCGTCATTTGTCATCTCAATGACCCCGTTGCAGCTAGCTTCTTCTGGCTTGGGCATTTGCCATGCCCAAGGATTTGCACGCGGTCCCCTAGCTCCCATCTGTTGCTCAGATCAACTAAGGGGGCCTCCTTCTTGACCGTCACCTGCTGCTGGCCTGGCTACTGCTGCTGCTGCTACTGGTCTGTCTGTCTGCTGCTGCTGCTGACCTTGCTGCTGCAGCTGCTGTTGTCTCGGCCATCTACCTAATGATGTTCGCCACCTAGGCATTGGAAACCACGGCAGCAGCAGCAGCAGCGGCAGCAGCAGGCAATAAACAAGAATCATTTACCATGTGAAGCCTCTCATGCCAAGCCATTGCTGCTGATCTGCTGTGCTGCTCAACATCTTTTAACAAGCTGCACAACATTAACCTGCGTGTTGCTGCTATATACAGAACATGGCAAGAGCAGGCCTGCTGAACTTTTGTTGGATGAACCTGACGACAGTCTCGCTGCATACATTGAGCACACAGGTACCATAGCAGCTGGTTACAGATCAGGGTACAGACAGCGCTAAGCAAGCCATGACCTGTGAGCAGCCAGGACTGCTGCACTGTGATGGCTTGGATGCAGGTCTGTGCGCATACATACATGCCAAAGGCATTTGTTTTATGCGCCACCCAACTCTTACCATTATTTGCGATGTGCACAGGCTGCTCTGCTGAGGAATGCAGGTGCTGTTGCACCGCTGAGCTGTCACAGCTCACTGTGTGTACCACCTTGGCTGTCTGTTCCATGCCACGGCACCAGATCACTGGCGCACTGTCATCAACCTTCTATCGTAATAATCTTCTACTGTTCCTATGTGTGCAGAGCCACGAGTTGTTGTTGTCCACCGGCCTTTAGATACTTCCAAGTGGTGCACAGAAAAATATAAATGCGTTCTGCTGCAGCTGGCCGCGCCTTGGACGCCGTGCATGATGGCCCAGCACTTCAGCTGCAGTAGCACTGACTTCAGGTGGCCTGAGAAGCCAACAGCTCGATTTCACCATGCAAACCGGGTATCGCTATGTGTATCATAATGTCAAGAGGTCAACGAAGCACGCAAACACCAATCGTAAGCTCTGCCTACGCCGTGCTCGACGTTCGCGTGATGTAACACAAGCAGGCCGCGTAATACAACAGTGACATCAGAATTTGCCGCACCTCTTCGCGCACTCATCGCCATGCCTGCAAACCACCCTTTCCTGAAACAAAAACGTCAGCTATAGACAATGGTGTCATCAGCTGGCCGAGCGGGAGCCTCGAGCAGCCACAGACTGCTGCGAAGCGGAATGCCAAGCGGCGTTGTGCAACGAGGATAACGCAATTTCGACATGATCCAAGAACCTCCATCATATGGATGACAGGCAAAAGATACTACCGAGCAACGCGCTAGATGCGCTACATGTGTTCACGTCAAGCTGCTGCCGTTTGTACCATAACGCAACATCGATGCGCATCGATGTTACCCAAAACACTGAAAACAATCCTCAGCATGCCCAGCGGACAGCTTCTGAGGCCTTTCGGAGCAGCACGGTTCGTGATGCAGCGCCACTAGTGGCTGCAGTACTGCAGCAGTGGTGTTAAAGACCTAATGCCATGGTGATCAGCTGATTGCACGTACTAGGAGCAGCCGGTAGCGGTGCTGTTGCAAGCTCGCCTGCTCACCCAAAACACTGAAAACAGTCGTCAGCTGAGCTGAGCTGTGTTCGCTCGCAATGGTGTTACAGATTGCCGAAGCGCTTCAGCTACTGAATACTAAAATACAAGCAGGGAGCAGCACTTTTGTTCCCTCAGGCCCTTACAGTGGCAGAGGTCGAGTCATGGTCAAATATATATTTGATATATCGACGCAAACCTATATGCCATGATCTGAGATATCGAGCATGATATATAAGGCTTTAGATGCGATGTCTGTGAGCACACAGAACAACGACAGGGGCTCCCGCACAATCATGAAGATTGTGCTGGCAATAACACTGGCTATTGCAATAACGTTGATAATTCAAGTGCGATTGATTTGTGTTGGCAGTCACGGCGAACTGGTGGTGCCCCTGAAGGGCAGCATGACAGTCAAACCCAGCGGCAACAGAACAGCACAGAACGGCTATCAGGGCATCCAAGAGCATCCCGTGTGTGGATTCTACAGGACAGGAGCTGCAACTGTGGACGGCAAATGGTGAGCATATACACATCAGCATGTAAGGTTGAAGGAACCGGAAGTTTCTGGAAGGCTCTAGAAGGTTCTGGATGTTTCCAGAAGGTTCCAGATGTTCCCGAAGTTCTAGAAGTCTCCGGAAGGATGTAGATGTTTCCGGAAGTAGTATGTTCTAGGATTGTCTAGAAGCTTCCTTGGTCCAGAATGTTCCAATTGTAGGCAGTTGAGGAGGCGTTGTAGGTTTTCGCCAAGGCTATAAATAGAGGGGGCCTCTCCTCACTCAGAAGAAGAAGTATTCATTCAAGAAGTCTTTCCATCAGACCTCTCAAGTCCTCGTAGCCTCGTCTATTGTGTGAAGCCTTCCCTTGGTAACTAACTGAGCCTTCTATACAACTACGGCCTACGTCGAATCGCTATAGAAGACCTTAGTTGCCAAAGGACCCGCCGACAAGGCGTGACAAGTGGTAGCTGAGATTGTCACTGCTGAGCAATTGTTCCCGCATGCGTCAGCACTGCTGAGCAGCTGCCACAGCCCTGCTCTGTGACAGCGTCTGCAACTGACACTGCTAATATGTCAAGATTGCTTGAATGCTAGTAACTATTTCGCCGATGCTCTGGTGACCCGCCTACCGTAGAGCACCATTTTTTTTCGCCCACATGTAGTTCATTGCAAGCTGTGTTGTTACTGTTTGTAACATATCTTCTCGTCTAGGGGTCCAATGAAGGAAGCGAAGCTGCAGTCGTGTTCTGCAGCAGCTGTTTGTTATATCTGCGGCTTTGCAGGCACTAGATCGCAGTGAGTATGCTTCTATTTTTCGCTGAAATTTGGTATACAGTTCAGGGTGAAAAGTTGGCGGGGCGAAAACGTTGGTGCTTTACGTTATTCATGTTTCCGTCTCAGTTTTGGGTACCCAGTGTATTACCGACCTGCACCGGTAGGACAGATTGGCCGATCTGCGCATACCGGTGCTGGTGATCTGGCATACCGGCTGAATACCGTACGGTCTGCCTACGATCTGGCATACGACTGCCATACCACACCGTATGCAGCCGGTATGCCATACCCAGACACCGTTATGCTATACTGTGTGATCTGGCATACCGACGTGCAGACCGGTCGAGCTAGTATGTCACCAGTCTCCTGGCACCAACGCCAGAACAATGCTGATCCGTAGCTCTTAGGCCTTGTACGTGCAGGAGGGTCTATATTATAGGTATATGAGGTGCTTGGGTTGCCATCAAGCTGTCCCAGCGGCCCTCCACCGCGTTGATTGTCTGCGCATGTGGGGAGGCCACAGACACAGCTGCTCACGTATGTCACGAACCACGCTGAATGACTCAAGATGTGCATGAATACGTCATTAATCGTAGATGAAATGCTTTTGGGCAAGCAGTAGGCCCGCTGCGAGGCATTGGAGAGCTGCCAGCACTAGTGACAATGACAACCCGCTCGAACTCGGCAGACTATGCAAAGTAAGCAGCTGCTGTGCTGCGCTGTTGAAACCATTTAAATCTTGCGTATCTTCCTCTTTGTTGGGTAGCTGACATGATCGCGGAACATAAAGACCCGTTCGAGGGCCGTTGGAGGCCTCTGGTTTGCACAAGCAGTGCAGCCAAAACTGCACCCTTGCATAATGATTGAAATATTGTAATGAAATCCATAAAGCGTGTGCTGGCTGATGGTGGTGTCTGGAAGCCAAGATCACGAGCCCTACTAGTTGCAGAGCAGCAGCAGCTGGTGATCAACGAGGAGATGCCACCGCGCTTGGCCGTGCAACAAAGCGACATCATATTTGACAGCATACAACATGTGATCTGGTAGGCGGGTCGTGCCTTTTGTTTTCAGCAGCTGAGCAGCAGCAGCAGCAGCACATCCTGCAGGTTTACAGACAACGCATTAGCAACGCTCGCTGAGCAGCAGCCGGCTGCTAGACAAGTATAGAAGCTAACTAGATTAAAATACGCGTACTTGCGCAGGTGCTGATACGACAGACAGTTAAAGACGTCGACTGGGGCACTTTCCTGCCACTCAGATGATTCGCCAAGGGTGTATGCAGCTGCTTGCCAGATCCAGCGATCCAGCGATCCAGGTTAGCAAAGCCTACAGCTGTCGATTTTTACTCGCACAATGACCATGGCTGCCAACGCACAGCTACGCGACAGTAGTTGCAGCAGCAGCAATGAGATACAGGATCATGTGCAGTTGCCCAGATGTATAATATGCTGTCGACAACCTACAGAGCTGCAGGCTGGATGCAGCAGTAGCACTGCTGTAAGCATGCGCGTGCACATACAAAGGCGGTCTGCAGGTGCTGCATCAGCACTATCAGGGTGTCTCGTGGTAGCCAAGTCGATGACAAGTCAGGTACCAGCACCTGCTAGCAGCATACATGTAGGTGCACTGTTCATTCAAGTGCTCTTGTGCCAATTGCCGCTCAACTTGCAGCCTGCACTTTGCTGCATTCAGACTACTAGGCGCGCTTGAGCAGCCTGAATGCTGCACGGCTGTACCCCATGTGGGAGCTGCTGGTACCAGCATGCCTTGAAGTCGGCGACCCAGCCGCACACACAACCTCGCAGTATGAGATGGCATGGACAAGGGTGCACAGGCCTATGCTGAAGTTATTGGGTGCGAGGGTGGTAACAGAACAGGCAGCACTGATTCGTTTGTTTGTTAGGGTTGAACAGTCGGCCAGCAGCTGCACTCCAGTATAAAAGTTGACAGCTGTACTTCAGATGCTATCATTTTGGTCTGGCATGTTGTCGTGGTGGGCACATTTGCTGCTGGTACCACTGCACTTCTAGTACTATGGCAGTGTTTGTTCAAGTTGGTGCCAGGCCCAGCTGCCAGCTGGGTACTGTGCAGGGGTGGTGTGAGGCATCAGCAGAGCTGCCCGTGATGCTGGCATGCATATTGCGCGTGCTGCACTCCTTCAGTCTGTTTAGCTTCATTGAGTTGTCTTTGTTGTCTTTCTCTGCATTAACGGGTTAGCACTGTATGCCAACTTCTGCCTAGTGCACTGCACGATGGTTGCTGTGCCAATGCATGTCAGCTATGCATGGCAGTGCCACTGGCATACTGCATCAGTGTAACATCCTTCACCAACAATCAGTAGTGGCCAAGTCCCAGTGTTTACAGCTTAGCAGTAGGTATAATAGCGATCTGTTCACAGTATGCAATACCGTGATGACACCGTGGGGTCTGTGTCCGGTATGCGACACCGCCCTCCATACCGCACAGTATACACCGCTCTTTCTTCCGCTCCTGAGGGGCGCGGGGCCGATGGCGTTGATGCTATGGCTTAATGGGTAACATGATGATGATGATGAGTATACACCGGTATAATGGGTAACATGATGATGATGAGTATACACCGGTATGCGCATACCGGCTGCATACCCCCCGGTCACTATGGTCAAGGCCCATCCACAACTCATCCACAACTCGTCCACATCAGGTCATCCACAGTGCCATCCACAGCGGACTACGGCCATCCACACGCCATCCACATCCGTCTGGGTCCACACGGCGTGTGGATGAACTTCGAGCACTTGTGGATGAAGTTGTAGATAGGGCCAAATGAGCCTCGAATCACTGATTAAACATGTTAAACATTGATATATAACAGTAATCGATGATTTCCCGTCGCGCTGGTGCCGGGTGCGCGAGCACAGCTTGCAGCAGAAGCAGCAGCAGGTAACAAAGCTTGCAAGGCCAAGTCACTGCTGCTCCTGCTGCAACTTTAGCACCAGGCCACAGGTACACAAATACAGACAAGAATGCCGCAAAATGTGCTATGTCCCTGCAATGCAACGCCATGCTGTGACATGCCACATGCAACCTGAACCATTGTGTTCTGTCTGATCAGACAGAGTGTCATGACACTGCTCAGTAGCATGCTGCTTGCCACTCCAGCATCCCTTCTTGCTGTGTCAGGCCTTAAGCTGCTGCTAAACCGTGCATTTGATGGAATGCAAGCTCCACAACGCCTGCTAGCTGCAGCAACACATAGCTTGCAACTCGGCAACCTTGACGCCTGCTTGCTGCAGCAACACATAGCTTGCAACAGCAGCAGTCGCAGTAGCAGCAGCAGCAACAACAAAGGCAGCAAAGTGTTTCAGAAGTCTGTGTTGTACGTGCAACTGCTACAGCAGCGCTGCTGCTGCCAAAACCACATGCAGGAACCGTATAACTTCGTCCTTTTACATGCAAAGTGCGGCGCTGCTTCTTGAAGGAGTGGCCAGCTGCTGCTGCTGCTTCTCAGTATAGGAGCACTGGCATATCCCGACCCCACACAACATGTGGCACAAGTCTGACGCTGCTGCTGCTGCGGAGGTGATCTGACACTAGGCAGGCACGTGATCTGTGTTGCGCTGCAATACCATGCATGGCGCCCTGCATGCTCGACCTTGCATGTACCTGTAACAAGTCCCAGACTGCTGTTAACATCATCATCATCATCATGTTACCCATTAAGCCATAGCATCAACGCCATCGGCCCCGCGCCCCTCAGGAGCGGAAGAAAGAGGGAGCACTGCTCCATTGTGTTTGCAATTATTACGCACATCCCAAGCTTGGACAAGATACTCAGCAATGCTCCTAGATATCACTCGGCACACCCCCCTACTACCCAAATATCATCAGAAACAAAACGCAACAACTTGGTGGATGCATCAGTCAACGACAACACATTGCGCAATTTTTCAGCGCCGCCAGCAACATCACGAAAAACAGACCGAATTTCATCAAGCATAGTATCCCTCTGAGCAGAAGTAGCGGGACAATCAAACATCAGATGTGACAAAGACTCAACACCCTGACCACAAGCAGGACATGCTGTGTTAGAATCAGCTCTGCTGCCACCATAACGACTGGTACGCTCATGCACGCAAAGACAGCCCATTCGAACACGCATCAACAACTCAATACCACGCGTTGGCGCACCAGAACACAAAAAGGGCCTAGCCCTTTTAAAACGCATGGTATCAGCATGTGTAGGGTGCACATGCGTGATGTAACGGCTCAAAGTAGAGTGCTGCAGTGATTCACAAACAATTCTGTCTGCATGCAGCTTCCTGACCTGACGGTTGATGTGATTCTTGCACGCATTAGCTCGATCAGCCGCCGCCTCAGCATCCACACCATACTTGCAAAGCAAACTCTGCACATACTTATGCCAAGGTGTCACCGCAACAGCACCACTAGGGTGCTTCCACTCAGCTGAAAACACCTGATGTGGCAACCGACAGTTCTGCATACGCTGGACCCTAAAGTAATACTCCATCGCCCTCTGATGAAGCCACATGTGCAATGGCTTTACACCCCATTCAGCCAGAACAAGTGAAGTGCAAGGGCGCTCCTTGCCACAACGCATTGAGCACTTGATGATGTCAGTCTGCACTTTGTCAATCTGTTGCAGTTGCCTTGCAGTTGACGGAACCAGACCTCGCTGCCATATTCAACAATCGGGCGAACGCATGTAAGCAGAATGATACGCTTTACTTCCACGCTGATGAGCCGGCTCTTCCAGACTGGCATGAGCCCACCCTTCACACGATGCACTTTTGCCAACATCTTCTCAAAGTGCGTATTCCAGTTGCAGGCATTGTTGAACCACAGGCCAAGGTAGCGGTACTCTGATACAACAGGCACAGGCACACCGTTCCAAACGATGCCAGAATCAGCCAACTGGCTGGGCTGTCTAGCTGGTGAGACATGCATGACAGCAGACTTCAAGCTATTCAGCTTGAACCGCCACTTAAAACTGTATTCATAAACTGTTGCAGCCACAGCCTGAACCTCAGCCAGAGATCCGCACACAGCAACAAAGTCATCAGCCTGCATGGCTGCCACAACCTGACAGCAGGTTCGTCACAAGGGCCCATAAGGGTGATGCCAGGGTGCTTTGCATGCACCTCATGCAGCAGATCATCAATGAAGTACAGGTACAGTGTGGGGAAATAACATCGCCCTCATGCAAACCAAGGTCACATGTGAAGCTCTCAGTGACATGACCTTCGTGAGACACCACACGGCGTGCACCCTGATACAAGTTGTAGAGTACACGGAACATCTTTCCACGCACAACCTTGTCCCACAGCTTTTGAAAGAGCCCATCAAGCCACACTGTTGGGAAAGCCTTATAGGTGTCAACAAACAGCACATAAGAATCCTTCCCCTCAGCTTTCCTCCCACCCAACACCTCACTGAGCACAATCTGGTGGTCAGCACAGCTGCGCTTGGGACGAAAGCCGTTCTGGCTCTCGTGCAGCAACGGCGTTCCTGCTGCTGTAGCAGCAGTTACACGCTGCTGCTGCTGCTGCTGCTGTTGCTGCTGACGTGCCTGCTGCTGCTGCTGCTGTTGCGCCTGCTGTTGCTGCTGCTGCTGCTGCCGTTGCTGTGTCGTGCCCTCCGCCACTGACTTGCCTTCTGCAAACTTGATGAGGCGCTGGTTGAGAACGCTGGTGTAAAATTTGTAGAGCACGCTAAGCAGGGTGATACCACGGTAGTTGGTGGGGTCTGTCAGGTCACCCTTCTTGGGCATGTTCACAACTGTACCTGGCACCTGGTGCACCTGCTCAAGCTGCCACATCAGATTGCAGTACTGCAGTAACATATCTGCGGCCGTGCTGCCTCCATACTTGAGTACCTCATTGACAATGCCCTCCTCAGCCGGGTTGCCGGCCTTGCCAGTGCGCAGCCTCTGCAGGCAGTCGGAAACTTCGGCGGCAGTGATGGGCAGGTCCAGCGGGGTGGCAGGGGAGTTAGCAGAGTCTTGCAAATACTGTTGCACATTGGCTGCTAGTGTGCTGTCTAAGCTAGTGTGCTGTCTAAGTAGAACTACGTAGATGGACTTTGATCCTTCGGGCATGTTACTCTGAGTCTTAGGGTACATGTTCGTTGGTACGTAGGCAGGGCGGGCCATATAAACGGGCCTTCGTCCCCAAGTCCAGTATTCTTACACCAGCCCAGCTTGCTCAGCGCAAGACTGGTAGCTGAGAAAGCTTTCCTGGACTAATTAGTCATGCATGACAGGCATCTCAAGGAATCAATTCCACGTGCACGCCGCACACTCACTGTGGTCTCTACGTATCCAGCTTAGGTGAGATGCAACTGGCATGGCAGCACACAGGGGGACTGTGTATAGTATAGTACAAGGCATCCAGATGACAACTGCCCACCACTGTCCCACATGCCCCTGCTGCAGCATGCAGCGGTGGGCTGTGTTCTGACACGTTCATTGTTCATTGTGCTGTTACTGTTGGGTTCACTCTCCCATGCGCTCCTGATGCAGCATACAGCGGTGAGCCATGCTCCAACACGCCTGTTGTTCTTTGTGCTGTCACTATTGGGTTCACTCTCCCATGCGCTCCTGTTGCAGCATGCAGCGGTGAGCCATGCTCTCACACGTCTGTTGTTCGTTGTGCTGTCACTCTCCCATGTGCTCCTGTTGCAGCATGCAGCGGTGAGCCATGCTCTCACATGTCTGTTGTTTGTTGTGCTGTCACTCTCCCATGTGCTCCTGTTGCAGCATGCAGCGGTGGGCCATGCTCTCACACTTTTGTTGTCTGTTGTGCTGTCACTCTCCCATGTGCTGCTGTTGCAGCATGCAGCAGTGAGCCATGCTCTCACACTTCTGTTGTTTGTTGTGCTGTCACTCTCCCATGCGCTCCTGATGCAGCATGCAGCGGTGAGCCATGCTCTCACACGTCTGTTGTTCGTTTTGCTGTCACTCTCCCATGCGCTCCTGATGCAGCATGTAGCGGTGAGCCATGCTCTCACACTTCTGTTGTTTGTTGTCAGTCACTCTCCCATGCGCTCCTGATGCAGCATGCAGCGGTGAGCCATGCTCTCACACTTTTGTTGTTTGTTGTGCTGTCACTCTCCCATGTGCTCCTGATGCAGCATGAAGCGGTGAGCCATGCTCTCACACTTCTGTTGTTCGTTGTGCTGTCACTCTCCCATGCGCTCCTGATGCAGCATGCAGCGGTGAGCCATGCTCTCACACTTTTGTTGTTTGTTGTGCTGTCACTCTCCCATGTGCTCCTGTTGCAGCATGCAGCGGTGGGCCATGCTCTCACATGTCTGTTGTTCGTTGTGCTGTCACTCTCCCATGTGCTCCTGTTGCAGCATGCAGCGGTGGGCCATGCTCTCACACTTTTGTTGTCTGTTGTGCTGTCACTCTCCCATGTGCTGCTGTTGCAGCATGCAGCAGTGAGCCATGCTCTCACACTTCTGTTGTTTGTTGTGCTGTCACTCTCCCATGCGCTCCTGATGCAGCATGCAGCGGTGAGCCATGCTCTCACACGTCTGTTGTTCGTTTTGCTGTCACTCTCCCATGCGCTCCTGATGCAGCATGTAGCGGTGAGCCATGCTCTCACACTTCTGTTGTTTGTTGTCAGTCACTCTCCCATGCGCTCCTGATGCAGCATGCAGCGGTGAGCCATGCTCTCACACTTTTGTTGTTTGTTGTGCTGTCACTCTCCCATGTGCTCCTGTTGCAGCATGCAGCGGTGAGCCATGCTCTCACACTTCTGTTGTTCGTTGTGCTGTCACTCTCCCATGAGCTCCTGATGCAGCATGCAGCGGTGAGCCATGCTCTCACACTTTTGTTGTTTGTTGTGCTGTCACTCTCCCATGTGCTCCTGTTGCAGCATGCAGCGGTGTGCCATGCTCTCACATGTCTGTTGTTCGTTGTGCTGTCACTCTCCCATGTGCTCCTGTTGCAGCATGCAAAGTGGGCCATGCTCACACTTTGTTGTCTGTTGTGCTGTCACTTTACGTGCTGTTGCAGCATGCAGCTGTGAGCCATGCTCTCACACTTCTGTTGTTTGTTGTGCTGTCACTCTCCCATGCGCTCCTGATGCAGCATGCAGCGGTGAGCCATGCTCTCACACGTCTGTTGTTCGTTTTGCTGTCACTCTCCCATGCGCTCCTGATGCAGCATGTAGCGGTGGGCCATGCTCTCACACTTTTGTTGTTCGTTGTGCTGTCACTCTCCCATGTGCTCCTGTTGCAGCATGCAGCAGTGAGCCATGCTCTCACACTTCTGTTGTTTGTTGTGCTGTCACTCTCCCATGCGCTCCTGATGCAGCATGCAGCGGTGAGCCATGCTCTCACACGTCTGTTGTTCGTTTTGCTGTCACTCTCCCATGCGCTCCTGATGCAGCATGCAGCGGTGAGCCATGCTCTCACACTTTTGTTGTTTGTTGTGCTGTCACTCTCCCATGTGCTCCTGATGCAGCATGTAGCGGTGAGCCATGCTCTCACACTTCTGTTGTTCGTTGTGCTGTCACTCTCCCATGCGCTCCTGATGCAGCATGCAGCGGTGAGCCATGCTCTCACACTTCTGGTGTTCGTTGTGCTGTCACTCTCCCATGCGCTCCTGATGCAGCATGCAGCGGTGAGCCATGCTCTCACACGTCTGTTGTTCGTTGTGCTGTCACTCTCCCATGCGCTCCTGATGCAGCATGCAGCGGTGAGCCATGCTCTGAGACTTCTGTTGTTCGTTGTGCTGTCACTCTCCCATGTGCTCCTGATGCAGCATGCAGCGGTGAGCCATGCTCTCACACTTCTGTTGTTCGTTGTGCTGTCACTCTCCCATGTGCTCCTGTTGCAGCATGCAGCGGTGGGCCATGCTCTCACATGTCTGTTGTTCGTTGTGCTGTCACTCTCCCATGTGCTGCTGTTGCAGCATGCGGCAGTGAGCCATGCTCTCACACTTCTGTTGTTCGTTGTGCTGTCACTCTCCCATGTGCTCCTGTTGCAGCATGTAGCGGTGGGCCATGCTCTCACACTTTTGTTGTTCGTTGTGCTCTCACTCTCCCATGTGCTACTGTTGCAACATGCAGCGGTGGGCCATGCTCTCACACGTCTGTTGTTCGTTGTGCTGTCACTCTCCCATGTGCTCCTGTTGCAGCATGCAGCGGTGAGCCATGCTTTCACACTTTTGTTGTTCGTTGTGCTGTCACTCTCCCATGTGCTCCTGATGCAGCATGCAGCGGTGGGCCATGCTTTTACACGTCTGTTGTTCGTTGTGCTGTCACTCTCCCATGTGCTCCTGTTGCAGCATGCAGCGGTGGGCCATGCTCTCACATGTTTGTTGTTCGTTGTGCTGTCACTCTCCCATGTGCTCCTGATGCAGCATGTAGCGGTGAGCCATGCTCTCACACGTCTGCTGTTTGTTGTGCTGTCACTCTCCCATGTGCTCCTGTTGCAGCATGCAGCGGTGGGCCATGCTCTCACACTTTTGTTGTTCGTTGTGCTGTCACTCTCCCATGTGCTCCTGTTGCAGCATGCAGCGGTGGGCCATGCTCTCACACTTTTGTTGTTCGTTGTGCTGTCACTCTCCCATGTGCTCCTGTTGCAACATGCAGCGGTGGGCCATGCTCTCACATGTCTGTTGTTCGTTGTGCTGTCACTCTCCCATGTGCTGCTGTTGCAGCATGCAGCGGTGAGCCATGCTCTCACACATCCATCATTGCATACGGCAGCGGGGTTGAGTCTTTAAACAGTACCATCACCCTTGTGCGTTCATTTATGCGTCTGCCAAACAGTAACCACACATCTTGCTCTCCCGCCGCCTTGTGAGGACACCGAGCTACTCGAAGGCGGCCAACCAAGTGTGACTGGCTCTGGAGCAGATCTACTGGGCTCTCCTTCAAGTGCATCCCCCAAGGTGTCCACCATTGCTCACTCCCGTTACTGTGGCAGTCATCAGTGGCGCGGGTGATGTTTGGCAAGCTAACAGTAGGTGAGCTTCAGCAATGCGAGCTTGTAGGAGACTGACGTGCCGCAGCATGCACCTATATATCATCATCATCATGTTACCCATTAAGCCATAGCATCAACGCCATCGGCCCCGCGCCCCTCAGGAGCGGAAGAAAGAGGGAGCACTGCTCCATTGTGTTTGCAATTATTACGCACATCCCAAGCTTGGACAAGATACTCAGCAATGCTCCTAGATATCACTCGGCACACACCCCTACTACCCCAAATATCATCAGAAACAAAACGCAACAACTTAGTGGATGCATCAGTCAACGACAACACATTGCGCAATTTTTCAGCGCCGCCAGCAACATCACGCAAACAGACCGAATTTCATCAAGCATAGTATCCCTCTGAGCAGAAGTAGCGGGACAATCAAACATCAGATGTGACAAAGACTCAACACCCTGACCACCAGCAGGACATGCTGTGTTAGAATCAGCTCTGCTGCCACCATAACGACTGGTACGCTCATGCACGCAAAGACAGCCCATTCGAACACGCATCAGCAACTCAATACCACGCGTTGGCGCACCAGAACACAAAAAGGGCCTAGCCCTCTTAAAACGCATGGTATCAGCATGTGTAGGGTGCACATGCGTGATGTAACGGCTCAAAGTAGAGTGCTGCAGTGATTCACAAACAATTCTGTCTGCATGTAGCTTCCTGACCTGACGGTTGATGTGATTCTTGCACGCATTAGCTCGATCAGCCGCCGCCTCAACATCCACACCATACTTGCAAAGCAAACTCTGCACATACTTATGCCAAGGTGTCACCGCAATAGCACCACTAGGGCGCTTCCACTCAGCTGAAAACACCTGATGTGGCAACCGACAGTTCTGCATACGCTGAACCCTAAAGTAATACTCCATCGCCCTCTGATGAAGCCACATGTGCAATGGCTTCACACCCCATTCAGCCAGAACAAGTGAAGTGCAAGGGCGCTCCTTGCCACAACGCATTGAGCACTTGATGATGTCAGTCTGCACTTTGTCAATCTGTTGCACCTATATATGAGCGATGCTGCTGCTCCTTGCATGATGCTGCTGCTTTGACCACCTGCGGCAACATGCTTATCCTTGCACATTGCTGGCAGGACTGCAAGAAGACAGCAGGTGTTGCTGCACGTGTGTCACCTGGGGTCATTCTTAGTAAAGGCCAGTCACTGACTGGCCGTTTTTGGGTGAGGTCACTGGCCATGTTGCCAGTGGCTCTCACCCTGTGTTCATCATCAAGACCTCATGGTTTGCTTTTGCAGTGCAGTATTGTACAGGGTTCGAGCCAACGGCAACATGGCCAGTGACCTCACCCCAAAACCTGCACCCTGTTGCTGTGTGCTTCTGATGGCGAGTATTTGTTGATTCTGTCCGTGTTCACAGGATTGAAGCCTGATGAAGGGTGAAGAGCCCGAAACGCGTCGCTTTCCATGTAATACGACAAAACAGAGTCAACAATAGTCTGAACTTGTCTCAACAGTAGCTGTAGCCAGTCGCATTACGCTATTGCTTTTCAAATAGCAGGTGTTGCTGCACGTGTGTCACCAACACTGCCATGCTGCGCACTGCAGTGACATGCCTGCATGCCCGCCGACACTCTGACCTCATGCAGGTGTACAAGCACGATGCACGCCAAACCGCCAACAAGGCCAACCAATGTCTACGAACGTCAACGACGGGCCCGGTTGTGAGCCACCTCTCCGTGGTGGGCCTATCAACACGTGGTGGCTAAGCTAAGTTCACAAAGACAAGAAGTTTGATGTAGCCCTAGCACCTATGTGATGTTGGTCTCAGTCCTAGTAGGCAGCATCAAGGGCAAAGCCTACGCCTTGCAGCAGCAGTGTGCTCAGCCCTTGTGTGCGGGTGCGAAGGTTGTATCACTGGCTATCACACAACAGTTGGGTGGTCATCAAGCAGCAGTGGGTGCTTCAATTTGTCACGGACGATCGTTTTTTTGGCATTGCCTTTGATGAGCATCTGCCTATGCTGCAAAACTGCGATTTGCAGTCGTCTTCACCAACATGTTACCAGGCCATAGCGTCACTGCCATTGGACTCCTGTTTGTTGATGTAAACCTGCCAGTGATTTTGATCCTTGGCTATTAGCAGATGATCGCGGAGTGATCCACTCAATCTGCTGTGTGTGTGCCTGTTGCTCAGCACCTGGGTAAATGCAACACATGCTGTCTTCGTAAATTTACTATCACACCTGTGTTCCTAGTGTGCATGCACAATGCGCACGGTCAGACGGACCCTGCCATATAATGGCGCCCAACAGCAGCCGTCACCGTGCTGGCAGCACTGAGTGCTGCACCCGGTGTAGTGCAGAGTCTGTGCCGCACAGTGGCTGCAGCCTTGTGTAGTCCACAGCAGAGCATCATGCCGTTGCAGCTGCTGAAAGTTCCGTTGCAGCAAGACAATCAAAATCTTGGCACAATCCTTGGCAAGACCCAAGTATAGTTACAGCCTGCCACCGTGGTGCACACAGTGTATAGTGAACAGTGTGCCACGAGGTACCGGCAGCGATCACCGCTAGCAGTGCTAGCTAAGCAGTCAAACCGTGGTGTCCATCATGGGAAGTGAACGTGTTAGGCGGATCTTGGACTCCAGGTAAAAGCAACATCATACCTTCATGCAATGCTTGACCAGGAGCGCCCGCTCAAGCTCTCCTGGTACTCCAAGTGGGCTGTCCATGCAGGCAAGCCGTCCAGCATGCAGGCATCACTGTCAAACGCACCTGTAGCGCAGAAACGACATAAGGGACAACGCAGTGTCAACGAGAGTGGCCCAAGCGGGCACGCCGTGACAGTCGCTGCCCAGCCCATATACCGCCAGTGCCAGTCCAGTTAGCGGGAACCCTGGATGCAGGCTGGCATGACGGCAGCAACAGGCCAGCAGTTCCAGCTATGACCCTTAGGGCAGCTAAACCCTTGTATCAGGAACGCAAAGATGGTGTCCGACAGCTCTATGAGTTACCACAGCGGTGCTTGCAACGTTGTGTAACCCTCAGCGTGGCTGCAGCAGCCTGCAACTGGCAAGTGGCACGGCGTGCAGTGCACAGCCTGACCGTCACGCGGCGTGTTACCATGCTAGCTGGTTTAGACTTGAAAGACATGAATTCAATGTTGAACCTATGCCAACATAAAATGTTGGCGCCGGCCCATGTACATGCCACCCCAACCCAAACCATGTGACTCTGCGGTTGGTGCCCACTAACTTGCAAGTTACTAAGAGCAGGCAGGCCAACCGCCGCCAGTATACCGCTTGACACCCGGCAGTCTGCACAAACCGAACACGCATGAGGCCGTTAGTTGCGGCCTGTAACACCTCCACACAATTGCAGCAGAGACTTGGATCATCGCGTGATGTTCCTTGCACCCACACATAGCTGTAGGCCATCTGATAACTCCCCATCATGCCAGCATGAGGTGCAACTTCTGTAACCTCTCAAGTTCACTCATTATCGTCATGCTACCAACCAGTCAAGCCGCAGCATCAATGCCGAGAGTTCACTCTGCGTGCATGTCTGAGATGCATGCTGGTGTGAAGGGCTCCATGGCCGCCACATCCCACCACGCCTCCTCGCAAAAGAACTCCCGCTTTGCATCAGCATCCAACTGCGGCAGCAGCAGAGGGAGCAGCAGCAGCAATGTTAGCAGCACATACAAGTGTACGTAAACCTACAAAACACTCTGTAGGATGATAATGAGGCCCACTCAGAACCGCAGTTAGCACAGCACAGTGTACATGGCACACACGCTGAACAAGCAACACAGCTGCCATTTGCTGCGCAGCGTGAACAAACACGGCCGTACCCTGTGCTGCCTTGCCGTGCCTGCCTACATGCTGCAGCTCGTCGCAGGGCATTTATCGCAAGCCACACAACAGGAGCAACTGGCGCCAAGGCGGGCGGAGGCAAGTACGCTCTATTCGCAGGTTCAGCAGCAAACTTGGTAAAAGTCAAGGCCGCCAGCTCTGAAATTGGTGAGGAAAATACTATGCTAATAGGAGTGGGGCCTCTCACCTGTTCCCAGCAGCTTTGTGGCACGCTGCGCCACACCTCGCAGCGGCTGCATTGCACCCAACGCAGCGCCGCCTGCTGCTGCTGCCCTGCTGGTGCTGCATGCTGCGGGGCACTGCTGCCAGGGGCACCAGCTTTGGCACCAGCAGCAGCAGCAGGAGGAGGAGTAGTGCCTCTAGCAGCGGCAGCGAATGGCGTACTAAGCGCACTTCCACCAGCGCTACTGGCGGCAGCAGCAGCAGCACCGCTTGCTGCCGGAGTCCCTGCTGCAGCTGCTCCGCTGGCTTTAGGCATGTTGACCTTACCTAGTTTCAGCTTCTTCTTCGTTTGCTGCTGCAACTGTTGCTGCTGCTGCTGCTGGGGCTGCTGGTTGTGCATTGGCGGTTTGCCCTGTGGGTGCTGCTGCTGCTGCTGCGGTTGTGGCGAAGCTATTTGGTGTTGCTGTTGTTGCTGCTGCTGCGGTTGAGGTGACTTCCTTTGCTGCTGCTGCTGCTGCTGCGATTGAGGTGACTTCCTCTGCTGCTGCTGCTGCTGCTGCTGTTGGCTGCTCACACCTGGGCTACTTCGCCGAGTCTGCTTTTGCCCCTTGCTGCCGCTGCTTTGCCGCTTTGGCCCTGCAGGCGGCAACTGCACACCATGCTGTTGCTGGTAGCGCAGCCGCAGCTGATGCAGCGGCACACCTGCCACACTCACGCTGTGCCAGCCGTCATCACCCTGCTTGTTTGGTGACACTAGGCGCTTGACGTAAACTGAGAAAGCGCTGGGGGTGGTGAACTCACTGCCTGCAGACAGCACCGATGAACAATCGTGAGGCGCATACCAACGGCACAATTTGCTGTTTGGGGGGTATATTACACGCCTGAGGATGGCAGAAAAGCACCAGAACGTTATGCTTTCACTGCTGTATGTCTGTTAGCTGGCTGAATGGTGGCAGCGCTAAGATGTGCAAAGCAGCAGAGCAACGCTGCTGCCAGAAACTGTGCACCGCCTCACAGCACAAACAGAAAGTAGGAACAACCACATCAGTTTCTGAGCCAGCTGCTGCCAGCTGTGCACACACGAGCCACTCGTCTTTGTAAGCCATACCTTTGAAGGCGATTGCACCGTTTGCCTGCAAGCTCGCACTGTAGCTCACTCCCCGATATGTAACGGTTACATTGTCCTGCCCTGCCTGCAGCACTCCTGCGGCCAACATGTCACCTAGCGTTGGGCTACTGCTGCCGCCTTTGCTTTTAGTGCTGCTGGTGGGCCCTGCGGGGCTCGGATTGAGGTCGCTGGGCTCTTCTGAAGGGTGCCGCTGCTGCTGCTGCTGTGGTTGCTGCTGCTGCTCATTGGTGAGTGACATGCGCTGTGGGACGAATTGCAGGAAGGACAGTGGCAACGCCAACACAGTACAACCGTGGGTGTTGCAGCTAAACGCTTGGTGAAGGGTAGACATGCTATGAATGCCGGGAGTTGCTGGGGCAAGCACATGTATGAGTAGCTGCATGTGTAGCATGTGAGCTGGCACCGCGTGCTGTGTCTGCATGCAGTTCTGTGGCACTGAGGCAGCATCGACAGTGCTGCTCAGCAGCTCCTTAGACACGACACAATCACAGCTGCTCTGAACAGCAAGCTGTGACATGCATGATATCTTGTTGACAGACATTGCTGTGCACACGTCTTGCTGCCGCCTTTCAGTCCAGCTGTCATGGGGCAACTGGCTAGTGGCACAACCGCACCACAACATGTTGACAGCTGGAACTGAAGGCGCAAGCAGCTGTGTTGCTTAGATATTTCAGTTGGTGAAGATTCTGTGGCTTGGTGCATGCACTGCCTCATCACTCACCAACTTGCGCTTCTGTCCTGCTGCTGCTAGAGTGACATTTGCTGCTGCTGCAGCAGTGCCTGCCACTGCAATATGACATGGATGCCGAGTCAGCGAAGCATATGAGTGACCTGATGCATATCAGAACTTCTGGTGCGATTGCTGCTGGGTATCGATAGCAGGTGCACGCACCAGCATCAACCAGCTGGCCTTGGGTGAGGACCCTGTGTGTTGTGCCACTGACGAACGGTCCAGCACTTATTAGGCTCGCCATGATAAAATATCTTACAGAGTCAGCTGTCGGAGATTGTTCATATGCCTAGACCTGCCACTGAGTACCAGAGGAGAAGGCGAGTGTCCTCAACGATGTTGTCGGGAGAGTACTCGTATACTGTGTTGCTTATCGCTGACCAAAACAATAATATGGCAAGAATGCTGTGCATGATCAAGTCACGACAGTTCTCGGTTGTCGCTTTCCTGCCAAGAACTTGAACAGGCACGATGACTAACTGTTGTGACACTTTGCCTGACACATTGCTGGGCGGTGCGTGCTGCTGCACGTACTACATTGTAAGAGATACCCCTTGCATTTGCATGATTGCACATTGATCACAGCCAGAGGTGCTGCCACGCTGTCTGCTGCCCCAATGTTTCAAAGCATCCGCTAGTAGCGACTGCTTTGGCGCTTGCTGTTCGTTTCAACATCACAGCCATTGACTGCTGCTAACACTGCTGCTGAACAATCATGAAGCTCAACGCCAGCACCACTATAGAAGGCGATCAAGTCATCCTAGTCCCCTACAGACGGGAGCATGTAGCACGCTACCACGAGTGGATGCAGGACCCTGCCTTGCAGGAAGCTACTGCATCAGAGCCGCTGTCAATAGAAGAAGAATATAACATGCAGCGCAAATGGGCAGAGGATGATGACAAGTGCACGTTTATACTGCTGGATAGGAGCCAACCTGATACGGCAGGCACAGGCAGCCATGGTGGCGGCATGGCAGGTAAGGGCAACTGCAAACAGCAACGTTATTGCCAGGGCAGTGATGACTATGCTCATCATCATCATGTTACCCATTAAGCCATAGCATCAACGCCATCGGCCCCGCGCCCCTCAGGAGCGGAAGAAGTGATGACTATGCTGGAGTGTTGTTACATGCAGACAAAAGTTTTCTACCAGCATGTCAAAAGGCAGATCCTAGTGGCTGGCGTCCGCTGCGGCCAACAGATGCAGCATCTGCAGTTGTTGCCATCACAGTTGCTGCTGTCCCTTCAGTGACCAACAGAGCTTGGGCCACAGCTGCAATACAGAGTTTTGCAAGACGTGTTTTGTAGGCAATGCAGAATAACAAATGGACAGGGCAATCGGGTCACCTTGTGTTAACTGGCAACCTATACGTAGCATGCTGGACTCGCGTCCGTGTCAGAATTAAACCAGTGCTGTCGCTGAGTGCTGTCGTGCATATTGTTAGAGCGTGCCGCACGCCACAGCTGGTGGCAGCAGGCACCAGCCACAATCTGCACACTCTACTTTATAGATTCTCAACATGCTCAACATTGCACATTTGTTGTAACATGTTACTTTGCAGGTGACGTCAACTTCTTCTTCAATGACCACGACGACCACACCATAGCAGAAGCAGAAGTAATGGTGGCAGAGCCTGCTAGCCGCCGGAAAGGCCTTGCACTTGAGGCCCTGCAGCTGTTCATGGCTTATGGTGTGAAGTTCCTAGCGGTGACAAAGTTCAGGGTGAAGATTGGTGAGAACAATGCAGCGTCACTAGCGCTGTTCAGTGAGAAGTTAGGGTTTGCTGAGGTCAGCAGGAGTGCGGTGTTCAAGGAAGTAACGCTTGAGCTGGCTGTTGAGGGGGAGGTGGCGCAGCGGTTGCGGGAATCAGGGGAGCAGTTGAAAATGGGGGTGTATGATGACGCAGTATGAGAGGCTTATGTATGTGAACAAAAAGCAGCACTCCAGCAGAAGAGCATGCAGAGACACCCAACCCCTGCATGCAAGGCTGCTCATGCATGCAACGCTGTCTCGACCCACTTCACTGCGTTGCTGGCTTACGTTTGTGAAGAGGTGCCAGCGCCGTCTGCTGCGACTGTTCAGGATTTTGTGGTTGCAGGATGGCATTCGGCAGTTGCTTTGCTGCAAGGAATGTAGTGGTACTGGAAGGTCAACTTGCAAAGCAGCTAAAGCAGGCGAAACGGTCCCTGCCTCCCTCCCTCATTGTGCAACCCAATGTGCTGTGGAGTGTGGCGCCACAGCTATTGTATGCCACTTCAGCTTAGAGGGATACTATGGTTGATGACATTTGGTCTGTGTTGCAGCCTGCACCTGAGGTTGCTGGTGGCGCTGAAAAACTGCGCAATTTGTCGTCGTTGACTGATGCTTCAACCATGCTTCAACCACCTGTTGCGTTTTGTTTCTGATGATGTTGGGGTAGGAAGTGTGTGTGCCGGCAGGCATCTACAATATTGCTGAGTATCTTGTGCATGCTTGGGCCCTAAGTATGCCGCATACTGTTGGCAACAGTTGCAAACACAATGGAGGGGTGCTCCCTCTTTCTTCTGCTCCAGTGGGGCGCGGGGTCGATGGCGTTGATGCTATCGCTTCAAGCCAGTGAATGGGTAACTTACCCACGGTGTGGTGATGATGATGGGCTGTGGCGCTGCGTAGTCACACTTCCACATTTCATCTGTTGGAAGTTACCTAGGTGACTCCCCGCATTTGGGTAGCCTACCCATTGGCAATGACAGGCTGATTGGGCGCCAAGCAACAAGCAAACCAGAGCAGAACAAGGGAACATAGACCTTCAAGCACTACCAAAGCTCATCAGCTCAGTCAGTGCATGTGCTGCCAGCATTGAATGCGTGATGTATCATAGCAGCGGCTAAGCGCCGTGCCTGGAAAACCCTCACAGTGTGCATCCATGCAGGCACACGCAGCCTGTGCAATGGACTCCAACGCACACTTGCAGCAATGCTACACCTTCCCCCACCAAAGGCACCCTGGCGGCTGCTGAGCCCATCTCTCAACACGCCAAGGTGCTGTCAGTATTGCATATGCATGCAGCAGCTGCGGCAGCCAGCCAGGAGCATCATGAACCCTGCACTGCAGATGGTTGAACCATCCTGGTACCCAGTGAATGGTGATATGGCAACTCCACCACTGCTGTCAGCCGCGTGCAATAAGCTAATCTCCCTATACGACAAAACCCCTTTCAATGTATGCCCATGATAAACAGCAGCCTGTACAAGCCCCGTATACAAGCTCCTTACATATCACCCAGTATATAACAGCCCCATCTATCAACAGCAGCCTGTGCAAGCCCTGTATACAAACCCACTGCATGCACATGGTTTGAAACCATCACTGACACATATCATTTGTCAGGTACATTCCAAGACTGACCGCCAAATTGCAGGAACCCATAACTATTCGAATCAGTAGCACACGTGAACCATTTGCTCGTTACTATGGAGCTCTGCAAGTGCAGCGCTGTCGGACAATACTAGAGCCAAACCGAGTAGAATGTGTTTGCCAAGTGGCAGCAGCTACAGGTGAGTGCGCCACATCAGCACCCCAAAAAGGCTACAGCAACAGCAGTGATTGCCCAAGAATGTCTCCAGTACCTCCAAACGCTGCGCGTGCTGAAGTATCACACATAACAGCTGTACACTGGCTGGCTTACACCACCATGTTGGCATTGTGCCTTGTATGCACTGCTGCTGGTGCTACCTCTCAACATCCTGCATCCAACGTGCTGCCTGACATAGAAAACAAGTATGCATGCAATGCTAGTAACCCCCTACCAGCCTGGAAAAACATGTAACAGCACATCATGGCTACGCATGCTGTAGCAAAGCCTGAAGCTGCAACATCCTTCACCGCAGAAAGTGGTGCAGCAATGCCACACTGGCTTGATCAGCCAGACACAAAATAACCCAAAACTACCAAAACAACACTACTCAATCGATGACTGTCCAGTGCAGAACATTGAAAAGTAACCCCTGGCAGCGAACAAGATCAAACAGTGTGGAGCGCACATCATATGCAGGCCACACAGCTACAATAGCGAACCCTGGTTTGCAACATGCACGCATGGCTCGTGCACAACTAGCCACGCACAGGCGATGATAGCCTTTGAAAGCAGCCAGGTGCCAGCAGTGACACACAGTTCACAGCCATCTAATACCCGGTATGGCATATGTCAACCTGCTGTAAGTCTGGCGCCAAGCATCCTCGAAAAGACTCAGTTGTTGAAAACTCTTGCTATGTCCATGCATGATGGCCGAGAATGTTCGAAGATGCTCGGCCTCCAGCGGACAACATAAAGAAGCTGACAGATCAGCTTGTAACCACCGCCTGCAACCTGTCACGCAAGTGTGACTAGCAAAATGTGTACGCATGCATGGCGTGTCCAGTGATGCTATGGCTACATCCTGCCATGAAACTAGCATGCAGTAATCAAACATTAAACAGGGTTGACCCTGTACAGGCTGAACTACAGAATTCATTCTGCAACGAACAGATATCCTGCAGCAACAAACAATCACGCTGTCAGTGGCAACTGTAGCTCCAACACTGCTCTGCAGTCACTGCAGCAGACCCATTTGTGCGAAAGAATAACAGCAGGGTGCACAAGAGGACAGGCCAGCAACTGCAGCACAGATGTGCTGTTCTTCAGCTGCGCAAGCATGCCTCGTGGTCAAACAACGTCCCATCCATGCATGTGAGCTGTGCACAGCAGGTAAACACCAACAGATCATAGAACAGGCGAAACACTGCACATCATCATGATCTGGCAGTGATCGCAGCAGCGCAAATCAGTCAAACAATGCTGAAAAGAGTCCAGCTCACACACAGCGCACAGCAGTGTGCCCATGCAGCTTCACATTGTGCGCTACAGGGCGCCTCGGCATGCATCGCAGCTTGCAGGAAACCCCTGCTTGTTGTTGAAAATAACGGACTACGTCTGTAAGGTGCCTGATTTCAAGCGCCAGAAACCAGAAAACAAGGAAAACCCTCGCAGCAATGCCTATGTCATGCTGAACAGCACTAGCCAGTCAGCAGCATAACGGTCAACTCCCATTGCGAGCAGGTGCGCTGCAGGACAACTGTGTTGCAATATGTGTGCAGCCAACACATATAATGAGTGTTACTACAAGTGAGTGCCTGCACCATGACATGAAATCTATGATGTAAGACAGTGCTGCATCATGCAACTGCCAAAAAAAGACAGACACCGTATACACAAGTTGGCCTAGGTAACACAGCGACATGCAATAGCACTGGTCAAGTGAATGCATTTTGGAACAGCTGTATAGTAAAAAAATTTGCAACAGCTGTAAATATGTATGCTGATGCTGCAGGAAAATTTGTCAATCATACCACTGAAAAGGTGTAGAATCAGAAGCAGCCGTTGGCTGTATGGCGCATGGAGTGCAGCAAACCTTTGCAAAGAAGTCATTTCAAAACAAACATCCCAGTGTTGCACGGATGTGCATGAAGTCTTCATCAGCGTCACACCCGCCTCCTCTCACGCAGGTGTTGAGTGTGCACACACCACGCGTAGCTCAAACATTCATTCACCGAGTGTTTGCAAGGGCGCTAAACACACGGCGATACAGCACACTGCAGCCTGCACCTGCCATCCTGCCTGGCAATGTTGTCCGCAGCACTGGCAGGATCTTCCTCACAGCTGAGGCAAGGCACACAACTGTTGTGCTAGTGTTTTGCATTTGCTGCACACATGACAGCAGTACATGCCATGCATGAGAGCCGAATATGCATTGTAATGAATGCATGAGCTTGCCAAGCTTCCTGCCACAGAGTTGTCTGCATGGTGGGCAAGCACCCTTCGCCTCTCGTCAACATGCAATTTGTGATGAGACCCTAGCTCGCACTTCTTGAAGCGCCGCTTTCCTGCCACAAGAAGTGTGTAATGTAAGTACAAGGCAGTACGAAACCCATACAGTGCGATAGTGCAACACCAGAGCTCAGCATAACTTGTCGCAACCGCTGCAGCAAACGCTGCTGTCACCAGCCCTGCAGCAACATCCACACAACCCAACTGACGACACAGCTCCATTGCAATTAGGCATGCTTCACAGCAGCAGATGAAGCTGCATCAAACAGCAGACTCTCCTTGAAGTATTACTGCATGCCATCTGAATGGTCAAATGAGAGAGAGTAGTTACATGTGGGTCCAGTCACCATCTCAAATGTAAAGCCGCACGCCTTTTGCGATATGCTGTGCAAATGCATACAGCCAGCATCACTTGTCAGCTGACACGGAACCACGTGAGGGACACATGCCCTCACCGCAACGCCAGTGCTTACAACCAATTTCCAATTGTAACATGTCACCATGTCCGCTGCTGTATATGCCACCCTGTATTACGCACAACATCACATGCGTGTCACACTACACCACATGCACACGATCAACGTCAACCCATAACCCCAAAGCATGCCACACCCCGTGCAAATCACACCAGTATGAATACTCGATCAATTAAACGTGTTTCTAGCAAGAAGGGGCAACAAGAGGGGGCGTGCTGAGCAATGCTGCCGCTATACTGTGAAAGCTTCACAGTAGGTGTGCCAGGGAGCTCGGCAGAGCAGTGCAGCTGCGAGAAGCCACCTATGCACAGCAAACAAGGGCAAAAATCCCACAGAGTGCATACACAAAGTAAACCCTGCCAAGGATGTGGTCCACGGTGGACGCCTGTACCCGAAAAAACGCCAACCCCAGTACTGTGTGGATGGCATTGCTGCAGTGCAGCTCAGTAGGAACTTACAGTAGGTGTGCCAGGGAGCGCGGCACAGCAGTGCAGCTGCTGCAATCAGACCTCCACTCATCCCACACATTCTTGATGCAATCCACAGCCTCGTTATCGCCTGCAGCAGCAGCAGCAACTCCAGCAGCAGCAGCTGCTGCTGCAGCAGCAGCAGCCTGATCACCGGCAGCAGCTACAGCAACAGCTGCAGCACCAACACTGTCAGTAGCATCGGCCGCTGAGCCTGGCCCAGCAGCAGCAGCAGCTGCAGCTGTCTCCCCTATAGCGTCCTGATCAACACCAACCACCCAATCCATCAACTTCAGATCTTCGACAGAACCAGCAGCAGCATCAGATCCATCACCGCCACCTGGGCCCCATGCAGCAACGGCTGCTGCGTCATCATTATTCTCATCATCAAAAACAGCGTCCAGCATTGCCACCCAGTCCATGCCACTGCTGCTGCTGCTGCTATTGTTGTTGCGCTCATACTGCTGCTGGCCGCAAGCATCCTGATCAAACGCTGCCAACTCCTCGGCAAGGTAATCGTGCTGCTGCTGCTGCTGTTGCTGCTGCAGCGGGTGTGCATCAGCAAGACTTGCAGCGGACGCTGCTAAGCCATTGCTGCTGCTGCCCATCTGGATGCTGCTGTTGCTGGCGGAGTGGTTGCATGCATTAAAGTCATGGCAAAGCGTCTGATCCTGATCCTGCTGTAGCACGAACGGCCAGTCAGCAGCAGCAGGGCTGGCAGGCCATCTAGAGCTGCTGCATAGCTGGCTGCTGCTGCTGCTGCTCCCGGCACCCATAACATCACACCCAGCCAGCTGCAGCTGCTGCTTGGATTGGTCTTCATCCCGAGTGGTGCAACTGGCATTACCGGCAACAGCAGCTGTTTGCGAGCTGAATACAATTGCTGCTGCTGATTCTGCCACTGGCGACTCTGATATGGAGTCAAATGCTGGCTTCCACTGACATGCTGCAGCAGCCATGCTGCCCCATGACGACCTGCTGCTGTTGCAGCTGCCAAGCTCAGGCAGGCAATGCATCATGCTGCTGCTGCTGCTGCTGCTGCTGCTGCTGCCAGCTGCAGTGCAGCTGGGTCCCAGTGTAACAGTGACAGCAGCAGCATCTGCTGCTGGCTCACGCTCACTCAGCTGCAGCGTAAGCTGGCACTGCTGCTGCTGCTGCTGCAGAGCACAGGTAGCTGCAGCACTTGGAGGACCACACATAATTATGAACTGCTGCTGCTGCTGCTGCTGCTGGCCCTGCTGCAGCTGCTGCTGCTCTTGCAGCAGTGCTGCTAGCTTGCGCTTGCCCAGTGTGATGCTTTTGTGCCAGCTCGTCACATTGCTGCCTGCAGCCTTGAGGATATCCTGTGTAACAGATGCAACATAGGTATAACAGTCACATATCAGCATAGGCTGCCAGGATGGTACCGCATGTCATCATGACTTAAGGCCACATGAGTAGTGACTCATACCGTGTGAGCTTGCAATGCGCTGCTCATGCACAGCAATGTATGCACTCTGATTTGCGTAGCGCAGCATAATGGACGTTCAGCTGCACATGCCGCCGCAAAACAGCTGCGTCCGCTGCATTCCAGGTACACACCAGACCACGAACGCAATAAAGACAGCAACATGCTATATGTGTGCAGGCAGTGTGCTTTGCGTAGTGCTGCTGCTGCTGCTGCTGCTGCTGCTGCACACCAACAGCAAATAGGCTCACCTGGGTAGCACCTGCTGCCGTTGCTGTCGTTGCTGCTGGCCCCAAAGCGGCTGCAGGTGGCACAGCAGCTGTGACGCAGCCACTACTAGGCAGGCCACCAACCATATCGTGCTGCTGCTGCTGCTGCAAACGTTGTGAGCTGTTAGTGCTGCTCAATTGTGCCACCTGTAAAGGGCTACTGCTGTTTGCGGTGAACATACCAGCAGCGGCACTGCGCACCATATTGCCTGACGCCTGCTGCTGCAACTCCCCACTGTTCTGCTGCTGCAGCTGTAACAGCGCAGGCCAGCAGGTGGCAGCTGCAGCACCCGCTGCTGGCAGACTCATGAGGCCGCCTGAGCTGCTGTTGATCTGCTGCTGCTGCTGCTGTACTGGTGGCTGCAGCTGCTGCAAGCACGCAGCAGGCAGCAGCTGCAGCAGCACCTGCTGGACGCCCATAGGCACAAGCACAGGCATGAACTTGCTTCCAGGCTGCAATGCTGCTGCATTTGCTGCTGCATTTGCAATTGCTGTTGCTGCTGGTGCTGGGCTAAGGTAATTGGCAGCAGAAGGGAGCATCTGCTGCTGCTGCTGCTGCTTCTGTGAGGTGTCTGGTGTAGCCTGTGCGTGTTGCTGCTGCTCCTGCTGGTCCTGCTGTGCTAGCTGCACTCCCACCTGGCCCTGCTGCCGCTGCTGCTGCTGCTGCTGCTGCTGTCTTCGATGATGGCTGATATGATTGTTTGCCAGTTTTTGCTCCAAGCCTGCTGCTGCAAGATAGTCTGAGAGCGTCCATGGTGGTGGGCCTTGGATAGGGTACAGCAGCAGCTGGCAGGCTTCTGCTGTAGCACCACCATGCTGCTGCTGCTCTTCAAAGGAGCTTAGAGCCTCTGCAAGTGCCTCATCTGAGAGGATCGGAACCTGATGTCCGAAACTGCAGGTGTAGGGTCGCCAGAATACGAACAGGCAACGTTCGATTGCATCATTTGCAACAAAATAGCGCGGAAGCACCAGATCATGGCTTGAATCAAATTCGGAGCAAACTATCATGGTCTTTGAAATAGACAGCTTGGCCATCCAAGTCTCCCATTGCTGCCAAGCTGCACGTCATCACTAGATGGTGCAAACCCGCACGAAATAGCTGCAAAACACTCACAAGTCGTATGCGAAGCACCACCAACAGTCTTCTTCAGCGCGTCTGCTTTGAACTGCATCTTTAACGAGGCCGGCGAAGGCTGCAAGCTGTAGCGGTGCGGATACACGCAAGCTCAGGGCGTTCCACGGCGGCCTTCGGCCAAGCACACGAAGCGACAGCTCAATAGACTGCATGTTAACACTTTAATCCACAGTCATCTCTAGAATCAGCTAATCGTCAAGCTGGCGTCGCTGTGAAATAGATCGCGAAGGCACGTTTATGGCTGCTATGGGTACATACTCTGTGAGTGGCTGCACGAGCTATCCTAGCAGACAATTGGGTAGAATCTCACAGAGGAAGTGCACGAGCGCATCTCCAAGGTGCAGTGTCGATTGCGTTCCAAAAGTAACACTCCACTGGTCGAACCCTGGAGACGGTGTGACTGAATTAGCACGCAAAACACCTTGCAACTTCATATGTGTGTGATTGTGTGTGTCAAATAAGCATGGCGATGCACAGCTGGGCAGGCGCAGCGTGCAGCACTATGACTCAATCCCTTTTGCCATTGCTCTTGCTGCACATGTGAAGTGCACACTAAATAACCATCAATCCTTGTAAGCCATACCTTTCGGCATCGGCAACCGCGCCTCACCCACTGGGGAGGCGGAAAGCAGACTGATTATTCTCTCTATTTTCGGTGTAAGGTAGACCACCCAGACCCTTCCACCCCTTACTAGGCAGCATGTGGGAATCACCCCATACGGTGGACTGCATACCTAGCAGGGCCGGTGTGTATATAGCCAGCAATCGACGGAGTCCTGCGGAGAGTCGCGAGGACATTAGCAGCATCCTTCCTTCGGCTTTCGCCGACTGTATCCCTGAATCCAGCGACATACTGCTTAGGCTCAGAATCGAACCTGCAACCTTTCGGCCACTGTTCGTCCGTCATCACCACTGCGCCACGTGTTTAACGTCCCGCCGGATCAAGTGCACACTGAGCATATGTTGTAGCCCTGTATTTCTACTGGTGAACTTGAACTTTGATTTCTTTGATTTCTTTGGCTGTTGAGTTGCACAGGGTTGATAGCTTGCCTGGGGAGCTGAGTGCTCGTCGGCATGCTTATGGCAGGGAGGTTCATGGCCCTTGGCTGCGAAGCCGAGGGCAGTATGCAGACAGGCAGTTGGCAATTGATCATGTGCAGCATCTGATTAACCTCTTGCCTCCTGGTTGGGTTGCAGCGGCGCGTGCAGAGTTGCAAGATTGTTTAGCTGCAGGCATCGCCCCCCCTACTGTAGATGATGGTAGCTTGGCTTGGGTTAGGAGTAGGTTGTGTGCTGGGCTTGGATGGAGGTTAAGCAGTGGTAGTGTGGTGGTGCTAGCAAAGCTGACAGTCAAGGCGGCCACAAGGATGCAATCTCTGCCTGCGCATGATGTTATCAGTGCTAGACATGCTGAGTTCACCTTGAAAGTGTTGAGTCTTGATGGTCAGCTGCCAGGTGGACCCCCTCCAGGGGGTACCCCAGCCGTTTGTGCTGTGTTGAAAAGGTGGTGGAAGCTGAAAGTGCCAAACACCTACAAGGAGACAGCATGGCGCCTAGCTCTGAATGCTTTCCCCACAGCGGCCCGCATGCAGTTGCCTTCGGCTGCATGTGTTGCGTGTGGTACAGCAGTGCCAGATGCAGGCCATCACTTTTGGCAGTGTACAGTAGCAGTTGCAATCCGTTCTGAAGTTGAGCATCAACTGGTGGCTGCAGGCATGCCCCCCAATGGTGGGCGTGTTGCGTGTTCTGCAGTGTGGCTGGGGTGTTTGCCTCATGTACGGATGCATGGGTTTGTGTGGGATATGGTGTGCTTGGCTGCCATTCATGCTATGAATATTGGCCGTTGTGCAGCGTGGTCTGTGTCTAGAGGTGTGCCTGCAGCTGATGTAGTTACTACAGTGGCTGTTAAAGCAGCCAAGGCAGCCTTTTGGAGTGCATTGGCTGAATTTGCAGCTACAGCACAAGTGCCTAGTTGGGCCAGAACAGCTGATTTGACACAGCAGCCTTTCATATCGTGGCATGTAGTGCTGCAGCAGGGCACTGGACTGAGGGTGGTCAGACGTTAGGTCCGGTCACTAGCTGCGGTCTTGCCTACACATTCCCTTTTTGCTGCTCAATGGTCCTGCCCCGTCCTACTTCCCTGCGTACGCTGCTACGGTGCTTGCAGTACTTCATGTACACAGGTGCCTAGCTGTACACGCTTTGTCTGTCGAATCCCTTTGCTTCCTTATTTTCCGTGAGACCTTTTGATCTAATGTGCACACGCTTTTGGTGTGCCAGCCGTGGATGGGCGCATGCTCATGTCATTCACACCATCTGACTATCCACATGGTCATGTTATGTGGCTAAGCGTAGGCGGGACGATGGGGCGATGCAAACAGTACCCGCTGCCTACTAGTCTACTGACATGGCACTGTGGGTGATCATGTTGGTTTGAGAGTGATCATGTCTTTGACCGCAGTGCCTATTGGTCTCACGTTTCTTAGCTTCGTGGTGAACAGTAGCGACGTAGTCGCGTTTTTTCACCTTGTAACATATTTCTTGTCTTGTTGACAGCCTGTGTATGCATGTATTTGCTTGCTTTTATTCATGCTCAACAACCATCTCCGCCAGAGGCGGCCAGTCCTTTTTTTTGGGTGGATGTTGTGGGTCACTGCATAACTGCTGGAATGCAGAGATGTCACACCCTCAGCAGCTGGTCGGCCCTCTGCTTGCATATTCCATCAGCTGCCTTGAGTCCGACCTGCTTTTCTTGAGCTGGTGTTAGACGCCCGAGCTCAGCCCGCCGCCTGTACTGCAAAATGTATAGATTGCTGTCACTGACACTGCTTAGACTACTGCTTTCATGATCAGATACCCTCTGATACACCAACATTGCATGTGATGAGAAAGACGGTTGTGCTTGCACACCAAATGTCATGCCTCTCACACAGGGGCTGTTTTTCTGGGGTTCAGCCTCCTTTTGAGTGACAGTCTGAGCTGAGCTGTTCGCAGCATCCTTTTTCTAGCTGGTGTCCGTTGCGGCGTAGCCGCTTGAACACACCCTGTAACCCCTCTTCTTCTTCAACAACCATCTCCGCCAGAGAGGCGGCCAGTCCCCTTTTTTTGGGTGGATGTTGTGGGTCACTGCAGAACTGCTGGAATGCAGAGATGTCACACCCTCAGCAGCTGGTCGGCCCTCTGCTTGCCTATTCCATCAGCTGCCTTGAGTCCGACCTGCTTTTCTTGAGCTAGTGTTAGACGCCCGAGCTCAGCCCGCCGCCTGTACTGCAAAATGTATAGATTGCTGTCACTGACACTGCTTAGACTACAGCTTTCATGATCAGATACCCTCTGATACACCAACATTGCGTGTGATGAGAAAGACGGTTGTGCTTGCACACCAAATGTCATGCCTCTCACACAGGGGGGCTGTTTTCACCAGGGGTTTCATTTCCCTTTTGGTGACAGTCTGAGCTGGGCTGTTCGCGAAAGCATCCTTTTCTAGCTGGTGTCGTTGCGGCGTAGCCGCGCCAGATGCCACCCTGTAAACTCTTCTTGTGTGTATGCATGTATTTGCTTGCTTTTATTCATGCTCAACAACCATCTCCGCCAGAGGCGGCCAGTCCTTTTTTTGGGTGGATGTTGTGGGTCACTGCATAGCTGCTGGAATGCAGAGATGTCACACCCTCAGCAGCTGGTCGGCCCTCTGCTTGCATATTCCATCAGCTGCCTTGAGTCCGACCTGCTTTTCTTGAGCTAGTGTTAGACGCCCGAGCTCAGCCCGCCGCCTGTACTGCAAAATGTATAGATTGCTGTCACTGACATTGCTTAGACTACTGCTTTCATGATCAGATACCCTCTGATACACCAACATTGCGTGTGATGAGAAAGACGGTTGTGCTTGCACACCAAATGTCATGCCTCTCACACAGGGGCTGTTTTTCTGGGGTTCAGCCTTCTTTTGAGTGACAGTCTGAGCTGAGCTGTTCGCAGCATCCTTTTTCTAGCTGGTGTCCGTTGCGGCGTAGCCGCTTGAACACACCCTGTAACCCCTCTTCTTCTTCTTCTGGCTGTTGCACAGTTTTTACTACATATGCAGGCTATGGCAGCCGCATCTGGGCAGCAGCTCAACCTGCACAAATCCAAGTTGCTTTTGCTGGGTGCTACTGCGCGGCAGCAGCACGCGACGCTCTCTCAGCAGCATGCTGCTGGTGTGTTGCCGCTCAGCCCTGTCCTGCAGGCCAATGTGTTGGGTGTGTGCGTGGGCTCTGACTCTCCGGTGGATTAGGGTCAGAAGCTGGCTTCTGTGGATGCTGCGCTCGCGCGGCTGTCGCACATTCCGCAGCTCTCGGTGTTTGGCAGAGGTATGGGTAGCGCTGCTTATGGTGTGAGCACCTTGCTTTATGCAGCTGAATTCTCTGATTTGCCGCCTGATGTTGATCGTCAGCTCCTTGTTGCGGCGGTTGGGAAGCTAGTGGATAGAGGGTTGGCACCTGCTTCGTCTGTGCGGCGTTTCACTGGTGTGGCTGCTCGCTTTTTGGCGGGCAGGCCGGCTGAAGGTGGCTTTGGTGCTTTGCCATGGGTTGAACACATACGTGCACGGCATGCTTGGTGGGGCGCGCAGTTTGCTACAGCACCGCCTGACACTGAGCTGCCTTGGATCCGCATTGGGCGGGCGCTATTGCGTTCTAAGCATAAATGGTGGGGCCCATTGTCCTTGTTTGACAGCTTTGAAGACACGCAAACGCCGATGGAGCCGTCGCAGGCGTTCCCTCAGCAGTCCCTCCCTCCCCCGCCGCTGCGCCGCATGATTGCTGGTCTTCAAGCGCTAGGCAAAGTTTGTGATGTGAAGGCGTTGGCGCCTGCGGCGCCTGCCCCTGCACTGCCGCCGCCACATCCTCAACAGCTGTCAGACGTGCAGCAGTTGCGTGCACAACTACAGGCTGTGCAGGATGCGCCGATGCTGCAGCCCGGGGCTTGGTGTAGTTTGGCTCCTGTCTTTGCTAACCCTTTTTTGCAAGCAATGGTTGGGTTTGTGCCCGGTGGGCTGCAAATGCATCCCGTGCCCTCTGTGCGCGGGCCGCATGCATGTTCTGGCGGCAAGTGTCGGCCGCGCATCCACACTGTGGCCGATCTCTGTCGCGCTTGGCATGTGATCCAGCATGCTGCACGGCAGCAGCTGCCACAACCATTGCTGCCGTACGGCTCCAACTTCAGCAATGCAGACAACGAATCGGCAGATTTGACAGACCTGGTTAACTTGCTACCCATGCCGTGGCATCGGGCTGCCTTGGCTGTTGTGCGGCATCCTGCAGCAGACCGGCCCTGGCCGCCTGCAGCTGTGCCAGACCCGCCATGTATGCCTTCTGCAGCAGAGCAGCATGTTGAGGCCATGTTGGTGGCGCGGCTGGGCTGGCGGAATCATCGCGGCAAGACGGTGTCTGTTGCGCAATTGTCTGTTCGTGAAGCTACCTCATTGCAGCTTGGTCCCCTGCGTGCTGAGCGCCAGGAGCGGCGCAATAGGTTTGTCAGTGTTGCGATCGGTGCGGGTGCCCCGCCCGAGGCGTTGACTCGTGGTTTGCAATGTGTGGCAGCCGCCCAGGGCGCACTATGGAAGATGCGCTGGGATAATGAGTACAGGGAGACGTATTGGCGGCTGGTCATGGATGGCTTGCCTACGTCGCAGCGCATGCACCAGCAGCATGATACCTGCATGTGTGGCGCTGCGTGCCCTGGT